>PVJH01005682.1:0-109442 GCA_004026705.1 Nesogale talazaci | reverse complement strand
GGACTTCCTTAACTAGTTCCCCTTTTCAGTGGGATTGTTTCCATCTTTTCTCCATTCGTAACACCTTGGCTGTTTGTTTTTCATACATGGCTTGTATTATTTTGAGGAATTTTTCTTCCAATCCTATCTTCTTTAATGTCTTAAACAGGAATTGGTGTTGGATGTTGTCAAATGCTTTTTCTGCATCTATGAATATTATCGTGTGGTTCTTACAATTATTCATGTCAATGTGGCAAATAATACTAATGGTCTTTTGTATATTGAACCATCCTTGCATCCCTGGTATGAATCCCACTTGGCCATGGTGAATTATCTCTTTTATATACTTTTCTATTCTATTGGCCAGTATTTTGTTAAGGATTTTTGCATCGATGTTCATTAAGGGGTCTAACAAGCTTATCTCCTGCTAAATTGTCTATGATTAGCACCTGGTTCTTCAGTCTCGACTCTGATGGGAACAACTGGACATGCAGCAAAAGCTCTTCTAAATCAAATAATGTTCTTTGTATAAATCCTAAAGCTCTCTATCAAAGGACAAAGCTCAAATTGTCCTAAATCTGTTCTCTGGAACATCTGTAGTTTGTTAAAGAATATTTTAAGATTAAAAAAAGAAACAAAAGCCTTGACACAAGTAGATATATGTACACCATGTTGAGCACAGCACTGTTCACAATAGCAAGAGATATGAATGACCTAAATGACCACCTATGGAAAAATGATAAAACACACGATGGTACACACATACAATGTATGTATGCTTATAATAGAATAGTAGATAATATTAAAGAATAACAGCCTACAAAACACAAGTTAACATGGTTGAGCCTGGTGAACATTATGCTGAAGAAAGTTATTCATTCATAAAAGGAAAGATATGAGATCATGACTGCAAAAAAGTCAAGCTAAGGTTTTCACACTAAAACAAACATTTGTTGGGGTGGAGAGAAAATGAAGGGTAAGTTATTGTTGGAAGGTAGTGCATGTAGATATAGATGCTAGTAGTGGTTAAATGTGCATGTGAGGGGTCTAAAAAAGTGCTCTTCAGGGGACAAACAACAGAAACCATGGGGAAAGAGAGACAGCAGTTTGGTGTAAGATATGAATATAATAATTTATAATTTATCGGGAAGTTGTGAGAACATGGGGGAAGGGAAAGAAAAGAGAAACTGATATCAAGTGCTCAATAGAAAGTAAATGTCTAGAAAATAACAATGACAACATTTGCACAAATATGCTTGACACAATTAATGTATGGATTATTGTAAGAGCTGTAAGAGCCCCAAATAAAATGATCTTTTAATTAGAAACAATTTAGCTACCCTAAAAATAAAGTGCTCTTAAAAATACTTTAATTTTTTTCAAGGAAACAGGACAGAAGATCATTTGACGATATGGATAAGAAAGGAGGTGTGTTCAGGATTTGAGAAAAGAAAGTGCTAAATATTGTTGTGGAAAAGTGGAGTGTGAATGTACCTAGGAAATATAGTGAGCGATAGGCATTAATTTAAAGTGAGACTAACCAGGGGGAGGCACTAGTGCTTCAGAGGAAGACTTTCTCCTTCCATCCAGGAAGTTAAAGTCTCAGGTTTGATGATTGGCCAATTCTCTTTGAGCACACCCAACATCAGTCTATAAGTAGATGTTTGTTGCTATGATGCTGAACAATTATCAATGGATCTTCTGGACTAAGATGGGCTAGGAAAAAAGGCCTGGGGATGTACTTCAGAAAACTGGCCAAATAAAACCCCACTGGTCTAATCTACCAATTCTGGGGCTGACACAGACCTGGGAAGCATTTGGTTTGTGGTGAATGGACTTATCGTGAGTAAAGGTTGATTCAATAACACCTAATAATCAACATGTGTATTTCTTCAGCCAGATATCATGCAAAGTAGGTGGAAAGTTATATTTAACTGGGGTTGTGTTTTGACAAGTTAATATGACAAAGTGAGACAGGCAAACGAATTGAATATATATGGAGATGATGATAGTGGCGGTGACAGATTTTAAGTCCGGGTAAGGAAGGAAGGGGACTAGGATCAATAGACTAGGAATTCTGATAAGATCAGAGGACTATTGGAGTTGAACAATAAAGAGAGTAAACTGAGAGGATAATTAAACGGGTAGTGAAATTAAAATGATAAGGGAGTGACTATTGGTACCAAATAGTAAAAAATTCAATACCACTCTTGGAGTGAGTGACTAAGAGCAGAGGGCAAGTAAAGAATTCAAAGGAAACAAGAGAATTATAAAACTTCAGGGTTTTGCAGTAAGAAGTATAAGACTTGTTGCTAAGTGCCATTAAGTTGTTGCTGATTCAAATAACCCTCTGTACAGCAGAATGAAACACTACCTAGTTCTCACAATTGTTTCCATGGTTGAACCCATTGTTGGAGTCACTGCATCAATAAGTCTTTTTGAGGGTCATCCACTTTTTCATTGACTCTTTAGTTTACTGAGCATAATTTTGACCCTAGAATCCTTCAATATTGCAACTCAATGTTACAACTTCAATATTGATTTTTTTTCCCTTCAGTTAATGTCAGGCATGGTCTTCCAAAATAGCTCTATGTATTGCATAATTATACAATACTTTACTTCTTGAGCCTCTCTTAGAAATCTTTTCAACTCGTTTATTTCTTCATTCTTCCATGTGCTTTATCTCTTCTATTTTCAGGAGCACATTAATGAATCTCTTCTTTCAAATGACCTTTGTTTTCAGTTTGTATGATGAACTTGATGTTATCTCACAATTTGTCTTCAGTCATTAGTGTTCATTGAGTCAAATCTGTTCTTGAGATTGTCTCTAAATTGAGGTAAGATATAGTCAAAGCTATGTTTTGGTTCTTGTGGACTTTTTTCATTTTCTTTGGCCTAACCTTAAACTTGTACCTAAGAAATATCTGTATAACAGTTAGTCCCTAGCCTTGATCTGACTGGAGATAGTGAGATTCTCTATCAACTCTTTTAATAGATGTCATTGATTTGATTAATGTGTATTCCATTTGATGAGGTCCATGTGTATACTTGTCGTGTGTTGTTGATGAAAGTATTTGCAATGTGCATGGTTATGTTACAATGTTAATAAAAGATATTTGAAATGAAGAAGTCAGTATTTTTTTCAAAATTCTATCATTTTATCAATTTCTGGCATCATTTCCATCACCAAAGCCTTATTTTCCAGCTGTTGTTCCTTTTTTTGTTTTCAATTCCCACATTTGTATCAATAGTAATTATTAATGCATCTTGATTACATGTTTGATCAGTGTCATACCGCAAAATTTGATTAAAATTTTTCACTTTTTTTCATTTCGGTACTAGTGGTTACTGTATAAATTAGAATAATCACCATATTATCTGGTTTTCCTTTTACATATCAGGCTACTATCTTATTGCTGATGCATTGTACTTAAATGTTCATTTTGACAATGAATATAACATCATTTCTCTTCAGTTTGTCACTTGTGGTGGTATTCAGCCACCCACAACTAATCACGGGTTTGGTAGGTGCAATTAATTGGTTAAGCTATATAAAGGTGATAAGAAAGTCATAGAGAAATAGGAGAGATGGGAGAGAAAGAGTAAAATCAAAGAGTCAGATACATTTCATGGTAGCATACGCATCTCCTGGGTGACCATGACCTCCCCAGCCAAATCCGAGCACAAATGAGCGAGAAGGCAGGAAGAGTGAGAGCAATTTATTACTAACCAAAGCTTATATATCTTTTTGGGGCGTACAAGCCCCCTGATTACAGGTAAAGACATAGGTCACAGGAAGGGGTTGTACAGTAGGCATTAGAGTAACAGGAAGGGGATGAACTAGGGGTGTACACATTATAGGAAGGGGAGGGATAAGGGTATACATGGGATAAGAAGGGTGAACACTAGATTCATGATGGTGGCCTAACCTTGGTCACCCTTGAGTGGGCATAACTTCTCTGAGCTCTCCTTAAGGGAAACAGTCAACTATAATAGTAATCAGAAGAAAATGGGCCCTACTTAGGGTGGGCCAGACCATAGTCTGATTGCTCTAGATGGCTGATAGCCCTTAGGGAGGATAACTTCTGACCCACTTTCATTGACCTCTAAGTGAGTCATTTAACTTGTGTAGCAAGCAGCTAGGTTTGGCATTATTTGGGGAAGACAACTTGGGAGAATCTTTCTGTTTTCCACAGCCATTCCTCCCAAATAGACCATATGATTGCATCTTTTTCAAAATGGACAAGACTGGATGAAATGGTCCAACTTCCTAATGCAAAAGATATTGATCTAAAAGATTTCCATTTCTTGACTCAACTAGTGACTAAAACTTTGCAAAGAGGTCACTACAGTGGTTAAAAGGCCCCGGACCTAACCCAGTGTCATTTTAGTCACTCCATATGCATTTAAAAACTGCACAAATGAAGCAGGTATCGAGCTTCAAAAAACAAGAATCACATCATTATGAATGAGGGGGAGAGCAGGGTGGGGATCTAAAGCCCCCTGGTGGGTAATTGGTCACCCCTTTACAGGGGAGCCACGGGGAGGAGACAGAGTAGTCAAGGTACCACTGGGCAGTGATGATGCACACAAGTTCCCTCTAGTTCCTTAAACTTTCCTCCCCCCGCGCCCCCCCCGCAACCATCATGGTCCCAACTCTACCTTACAAATCCAGATGGATTGGAGAAGGTACACTGGTGTAGCGGGGAGCTGGAGATATGGGAAAACCAAGATGGATGGGCCCCTTCAGGCCAGTGGTTAGATTGGAGCTTCTGGAAGAGTGGAGAGAAGGTGGAGTAGAGAGATGGAACCAACTACAAGGATATACACATAAGCTCCTATGTGAAGGATGGGCATCAGGAGAATGGGTTGGGGGAGAGGTCGGGCAGTGTAAGATGTGACAGAACAATAATAATTTATATTGAGTATTGAGTATTGAGTCTTGGTGGGAAGGAGAGAGCAGGGGAAGAGGGGAAGGGATAGAGCCGATACTAGGGGCTCAAGAGAAAAGGCAGATGATTGGAGAACTATAATAGCAGCAGACATGTGAAGGTTCCTGGCACAGTATGGTTATTTATGTATTGTGAAAAGCAATGTACAAGCCCCAAATAAAATGACAATAAAAAAAGAAAAAAAAACTACACAATGAAAAACAAAGCAGAAGAATTGATTCCTTGCGATTTTTTGCCGGCAACAAATAGTAACTACATCATGGACTTGAAAATAAACAGATGTAATAAGAATGGATCTTAGAAGAGGGTGTAGTGAGACTTCATGTGGCTAGCTTTGGATATGTCATCAAGAAGATCAATCCTGCCTGGCTATCAGAAAAAAAATAGCATCGGGGGTCTTTTTACTTTCTTTCGCATCACTGCCCTCGTGATCATCGGGGTCTTAAAGGTTTGTCTTCTAACAAGCAGCCATCTAAGTGAGGCATCAACGGGGCCCACATGAAGCACACTGACCTGTATGATTCAAGAATTATAAATATAAAATCCATATCTGAAGGAGGGAATAGTATTAGAGCTTAAATTGTGAACATCTGGTTTTTAGAAGGCTATGGATATCAATGGAAACCCAAAAATCCACTTATAGAGTCCACACAAGGTTTAAGCCTCTTGTGAATTCTTTTTGACCATAGTCAAGAGTTGTGAATAGCTTGGTTTTTAGACACATAATTTTATGCTGATTGAACTATTTAAAGAAGAAAGACCATAAAGACTTGAAAATAAATGTCAATCCAGCTGAGAAGCAACAAAGTTCACATGGAAGTTCACACCAGGCTGTGTGATCATGAGATGTCACGAGATGTACCGGTCATCTAAGACTCAGAACAAAATCATACCAATGTGAGGCTGAGCCCCGGTGGTGTAGTGGTTGTGCGCGGGACTGCAGCTCACTGGGACGGAGGTTCAATTCCAGCAGTGGAGCTGGGCCTCCTACTCCCACCGCCGGAGAGCAGTGATGCCCCAAAAACCAAAAAAATCAAAATTATACCAATGTGAATGGGGACGGGGGTGGGGGGTGGGGCGGGCACAGAGTGGAGACCTAAAGCCCATCTGTAGACAATTGGACATTCCCCTTAGAGAAGGGTCACAAGGAAGAGATGAGCCATTCAGGATACAGTATAGTACCGATGAAACATACAACTATCCTCTAGTTCTTTAATACCTCCTCTCCCCTTCCACTTACATGACCTCCTCTCCCCAACATGACCTTACATTTCTGACTTACATTTTCTACCTTACAAATCTCACTAGACCAGAACATGTACACTGCTACAGATAAGAGCCTGCAACACAGGGAATCCAGGACAGATAAACCCCTCAGGACCGATAATGAGAATAGAGATACCTGGAGGAAAGGGGAAGTGCTGGGGCAGGGGGTGGGGAGAAAGGGGGAATCAATCACAAGGATTGACATATAACTCCCTTCCAGGGTGATGAACAACAGAAAAGTGGGTGAGAGGAGACAGCAATGTAAGATATGAGAATGATAATTTATAATTTATCCAGGGTTCATGAGAGAGGGAGGGTGGGAGAGGGAGGGAAAGAAAGAGGCGCTTATATTAAGGGCTCAAGTAGAAGGAGAATGCTTTGCAAATGGTGATGGCAACATATGTACATATGTGCTTGACACAATGGATGAATATGGATTGTGATAAGAACTGTAGGGGCCCCCAAGAAAAGTATTTAATTAAAAGAAATAGTAAAAGACCAATGCACAGGAAAGAGATGCATGTTTGATAAAGTAGAGGGTCAGGGAAAACAAGACAAACTCACTATGAGAGGGATTGATAAAATATTGCAACAAGGGGCTCAATTATCTTGAAGATGACACTGAAGAGAGCAATGTTTTATTCTATAATTTATTCATAATGTTATCATGAGGTGGAGTAGACTCATCAGCAACTAACCATAACTACACTTCCTCACATGCCTTCCAGAGTAGAAGCTGGCTTCCTTTAAAGCACAATCATCTGACAAACATACAAGACAATACCGAGGAAGCCTGAAATTCACACATTCTAACCCCAAAGCTTCAAGGCATGGACCTGAGCTCCTGATCATACAGGACAATATGATATCACCCCATCATAACTGCTGAGGTGGCAGCACAGAGAAAGTTCAACACTTCTTGAATCTTGGGCCTTCACCCAGAAGAAGAAATCCTGGTTCTGGATTGTGGAGAGTAGTTCTGATTTTGGAGTGTAGTCCTGCTAGGTCTATTTGTCCTGTCCCAGAGAGTAAGAGGGAAAGGTGAAACCCCACATCTATTCCATTCTCATCTTTGTAAATTTCCCTAAAAAACTGTTATCTAGTACTGGGGCATCAGACAAAATAATCACCCTGAATACTAAATGAATAAATATAATTGAAGTTCCCCTTGTCTTCTTCCTAGGTTTATATTCCAAATATTAATAATAATGATAAAGAGAATATAATAACTTTCCTAATGATACATCCACTGTACTATATTCTGATGAGAGTTTGAAATAATAGTCTGGAAAACAAAGACCAAATCTAGCCTGGAAAGTTCATAGAAGAAGGAAACTCAACATGATTGGACATTGTGCAGTAAAGTAAGACTAGCAACTATGAGGTTCTTTGTGTACCCATCCATACCGCCAAACTCAAGGCAGATGCCCCAGAATGTTGTTCTGCTGGTTCCACCCAGAAGCTGGTTTTGCACAACAGTCTATGGAGCCTCTTCCAGGGAGTTGGAGTGGCACCGGGCATGGACCACAGGTACTTTCCAAGATAAGCATATAGCTAAAAGGAGGTGTTTCCTGGGTATCCAATGTTGTTCGACAGCCAGAGTGAGAGATCTAAATTTTTTTATTTAAACCACAGCAATAGCAGCAATTTTTTTGAAGATACATAGCTTTCCCAGTAAATGCATAGAGGTTAACATTGTTTCTTCTTGTTTCTGCCTGATTAGCACCAATAACGTTAGTGAGCTTGATTCGATGATCCATGGTTATAAATCACAGTCTTGCAATGCTTGAAACTGAGCTATTATAAGACTATGACATGTCTTTTTAAAATATTATGAGTTTAAAAGTCAGACAGCTGTGAACTTGTGTCAACTTGGAAGCTCTTTGTTCTTATGTTAAGTCTTACTGTCCAGGAACCTCAGTTTCTCCTTTAGAGAATTAGATTTAATGCAAGTAACCTTGGGGGTAACTTTGATCCACTGAAAATTCAGTGATAATATATATAAAGCATCTCTTGTGAAGACTGGAATGCAATTAACATCCAATGAATGATAACTGTTAAAATCAATATGTATTTATGAATAACACAACTTTCAAATATACTCCACTCATTGGGAACACACACACACACATATGTATATATACACAGACCCACAGACCCACACACATCGGAGTGCCATTGAAGTCAATACCAACTCATAACGACCCCATAAGACAGGGTAGAAGTAAGTGCACCTGTGAGTTTCTGAGATTGTAATTGTTGACAGGAGTAGAAAGGCCTGGAGCGGCTCTGGCTTGGAACTGCTGACCTTACTGGGCCTGACTAGTAACCACTGCACCACCAGGACTCCCTCCACTCACTGCAGATCGTGTGCGGTTTTCTTTTGTCAAGGGGAGATTTCTTATTGTTGTCAAGTTCATCCCAAGTCGTCCCAAGCCCCTATGACCGAGCAGAACTGCAGCTTCTGGTTTCCTTGCCTGGAATTTTCATGGAAGCCCATCACCAGGTCTTTGTCCAGAGGAGCTTCTGGGTGGGTTCAGGCTGACAACCTTCCCATGAAAGGCTGACACTTCTTTTAATGTTTTCAGCTATTGACAACCAAACAAAACAAAAAATTGGGCAGATGCTTTCATGTGGATTTCTGATTATGTGAGTCACTGTTAAAAAACCTTGGCTTC
This sequence comes from Nesogale talazaci, assembly GCA_004026705.1. Lineage (NCBI taxonomy): Eukaryota > Metazoa > Chordata > Mammalia > Afrosoricida > Tenrecidae > Nesogale > Nesogale talazaci. Next base: position 100,567 of record PVJH01005682.1, on the reverse strand, counting down.
CTTGACCAGAATTTTGCTCGCTTTATAAGCTCTCCCAGAAGTGGGGCATTGTTTTGTTTGGATTTTCATTGTTTTCTTTTCCTCTGAGTGGGAAAATAGAAGGATGGGTCCTTTTATGTCTGAATGCTACAATGGATCAGCCTCTTGGCTTCTTTTAACTGTAGAACCTCCTGGTAGGAAGAAACTAGGTCACCTGTAGCTGCAGCTCCACCCCTGCTACACAAGGCAGAGTGTGATAAGAATTGCATCTCCAGCCAATGATTGGAGATCCCAAATAAAAGAGGGAGGCTTTCACAAAGGTTTTTCCAAAGCCATAAAACTCTAAAGTATCGCCACTGCTGGAATACTAACAATCCTGGGTTAGAAAGAAAAGGGGTAGAAATAGCCTTCTCTTGCTCCTGAGAACCACTTACAAGCTCAGGGCCATCCAGTTGATGCCAACTTTTAGTACTCTAGAGTCTTCCCTAGAACTACCTAGCAGGCAACCTGGAAACAACCTGTTGGAACAACCCCAGCGGTAGACCAGATAACCCTTCATGGCAGCTGGGACAAGGGCAGAGATGAGGAGCTAAGGCCCAACAGGAAAGCATTTGATATATAAGCTTTCTTATAGTTCCTTAGCTACTTCAAGTTAGCTACTTACTCTGTGTCCTCTGTCTATAATTTTTCCCACTACTATTCGCCTGGATGCCTCTTTCTCAGCAGAAATCTTAAAACAGAAATCTTCCCTAGCTAAAGAATGCCTCTTCTATCATCCTTTCTTCTTTTTTTCTTTTTTTAAACAAATACATTGTGTTTTGGTGAGAGTTTACATAGCAAATTGGGATCCCATTAAATAATGTCTATACATATATTCAATGACATTGATTACATTTTTCACATTATATCAATGTTCTTTTCTTTTTTTAGTGGTTTTGTTGATAGAGAATTCACAAACCATACATATCCATGGTTAAGTCTCTTTTAGAATGATTTGCAGATATACCCTTACAAGCAGTTCCAGTGCTTGCTCTCCCCTCCTCGATTCCTTGCTTACTCCACAAATCCTCTCACCCTCCCAAACTCCCCCACCTTACCCCACCCCACCATCATTTCTTTAAAATTCTCCTGATTAAATTTATCATTATATACATATCTCTATAATTTTCTATTTAATACCTGCCTATTCAGGGACAAAATGGATCTCTTCTGCTTCTACTGTCTTGTTAGAACTTAACACAGTGCTTAGGATGGCGTGGGTGCTCATGTAGTAATAGCTACAATTATTGCTACCCATTGTTTTGAAGAAGGTCCTTGGGTGCTGCAAATGACCTGTGAACCACCACTGACCTAAGAGTTGTCAGTTAGAATCCACTCAGCTGCATCATGGGAAGGAGATAGAGTGAGATGCTTCCATTAAGGTAGTTTCTTACCATAAAGTCAACTCTGACTCGTAGAAACCCCATATGATAGAGTGCCTTACTGGGTTTTATTGGGTTGAACGTTTCTGGAAGAAGACAGTATTTCTCTCTTTCTTGCCAACCTTTTGATTAACAACCAAGTTCTTTGAACCATGTGTGCCATTAGAGTTCTCTCATAGAGATTACCTCCAAGACAAGCCCACGGAGCAGTTCTTTTTGTTTTGTTTTGTTTTTGGGGGGAGCATCACTGCTCTCTGGTGGATGTGGGAGGCCCAGCCTTGCTCCTGGAGAGCTGCTGCTGGATTTGAACCACTAAGCCAGTGGGCCGCAGTCCCGCACTCAACCACTATGCCACCAGGGCTCAGGCCAGAGCAGTTCTACTCTGTGCCACGTGACATCAGAAGGAGTCAGGACTGACTCAGGGACTCAATGAGAGCCAGCTTTTTGTGTAGATTAGTAATTAAATGGATGAGGATGGCAACCCTTTCTGAAGAGTATGTTAATTTCTTCCTGGTGACATTTCTCTGGTGCCCCCTCCCTGCCTTTCTAGTATTCACTCATTATAAGCTGTACGTTTCAGCTCCTTGAATAATGGTTAAATTTTTGGAGTACCACTTTCTTCATCTTCGGGTGTCAAAGGCCATTAGGGGAAAGATGAGGCATTCCTTGTACTGTCAAAACAAAAACTGTGTTGGTAAACTGAGAATAAACAAATTATTTTCATTAAATGATCTGAAATGGGAAATGCAGCTAGTAGAGCAATTTATCATCTGCAAAATCTGTTTATGCTTCCCACATTCTGGTTTGGCTCTTCTGATTTTTGTTCTTAAAACTGTTGAGTGATACATTTTCCTTGACACTTCCCAGGAGATCTTCATTATTCTTCTCCTACAATCAACTTGTTTTTCTTCAATAAAGCTCAGTTCCTTCATTCTTGGCATTTATTTTTCTGCCTCATGTAAAATAAAGGAATGATCATCTTTCACATATACAACACAATGAATCTGGGCTCCAACTGAGGACTGTTTCCAAACAGAGACTTTATCTAAAGCCCCCCAGCTTTTCCAGCCTCAGATTTCCTGACATTAGCAGCCACTGTCTCCCTGTGCCATCCTGCAGAAGAAAATTTCTCCAAACTAAAGAGATAAGGAGTTAGGAGGGTCAACAAGACTGCCAATGGCCATCTTGGGATCATGAACACAGTCACTTTTGTTATCACTGTAGTGTGTACTGATGCATCACTTATACATATTGTGTGCTACACCCTTGACTAGAGCTAGGATGTAATTAAAGGAAGATGTGGTTTCTGTTCTTAGGATGCTTGGTGTGTAATGTAGGTAAGCAGGAAAGTAACAAATATCTATCACTTGTATATGATGAGAAATGAAAGAAGTAAATGCAAAGTCCAGGAACCATCTTTAACCCACCTTTGAGTGGATTTAGATGTGGATGGAGATGGTACAGCCAAGGATTTCTAGAAGAAGCTATGCTTGAGCTGAAAGATGAGTAGGAATGATCTTAAACAGAGTGACCAGAAGAATGTTTCAGAAGGAGAAAAGAATGTGTGCAGAAGTAAGTGCATAGAGAGGGTTGTGGGGGTGTGACAAGTAATTTAGGTGCAGGGCAGGAGAGAGGAGGATGGATGAGCTGGAGAAGCAAGAGGGGACAGCATGCTAACATTTCCATGCCAGGTGGGAGCTTCTTCTTTATAATCAGGCCTTCTGAACTAACTCTGAAGGCAAGAATGGGTACAGACACTGGAAAGAAGACAGATTGTGAAGTCAGAAATTTGGATGTAAAACATAGCTCTATTTACATAGCATCTCCAAGCCTCAGTTGCCTATCAATAAAATGGAGATAATAAAGTCTACCTTTAAAGGTTACCATTGAAATTAAATAACACAGTACATGTGGTATCTAGGACTGCATGTGAAAGATGGACACTGAATAAATGAGACTGTAAAAGAATGGATTCATTTGAGTTGTGGTCCAGTCCATAGACTTCTCAAAGGACAAACCGATCTGTACTGGAAGAAGTAAGACCAGAGAAGCTCCTTAGAGGCAGGAATGACAAGACTTCCATCTTACATCCTTTGGACATGCTGTTCGGAGAGACCAGTCACAGGAAAAGGCACTGGAGAGACCAGTACCATCCTGTTTGGTAAAGGGGAAGGGAAGTAAAAAAGAAGAAACCCTTCAGTGAGATGGACTGACACAGGGATTGCATCAATGGGCGCAGGCATAGGAACAATTGTGAAGCTGGCACAGGACCGTGCCTGCAGGGTTTTGCTCTGTTGTGCTTACGGTCGCTATGGGTCAGGGCTGACTTGCTCACACAAGAGTCTCCAGCCCGTGGGATGGTCCTGTGGTAAGTGTCAGTAATCCTGCAGTGGTCACTAGAAAATGAACAAGAACATCCGTGTAATGCCCTGAGTCCAACACCTAAGTGAACACAAGCTGAACGAGGCTTTTCTCTAGTTACCTTAGAGTCATTTGTCCTGCCAGGACCTGTCTGGATCTCTTGGCTTCTTTGGCTCTGTTCTCATATTACACAATTTGATGCCATTTCATAGCCTAATAAATGAGTTGTTCGGAGTCAATAAATTATGCCCTCAGATTCATACACACTGCAGTAGCTCCATGTCACAGAATTTTATTGCTAACAGGGACTCATCTCTGGAAGAACTCCTCCATGAGAGGGGGAAGAGGGCAGCATGTTGGAACAGACCAGAGACGACACATTGATACAGATAAGAGCTCTCGGCACACAGAATCCAGGACAGATAAAACCCTCAGGAACAGTTGTGGGAATAGCAATATCATGAGGGGAAGGGAGTGGTGGGAGGGGGGCAGGGGGAAGAGGGAAGGTGGAGAAAGGATTGGATAAATAGCCCATCCCCCAGGGGAACGAATAACAGAAATGTGGGTGAAGGGAGACAACAGTCAGCGTAAGGGTTGAAAAACCAGTAATATAATTTATCAAGGATTCATGAGGATGGGACAATGGGGGAGAAGGGGGGAATAGAGGAGCTGATACCAACTGTTCAAGTAGAAAGAAAATGTTTTGGAAATGTTGATGGCAACATATGTACCAGTGTGCTTAATACAATTGGGTGATGGAGTTGTAAGAATCCTCCAATAAAATGACGAATAAAATTTTAAAGAGAAAAAAGAATATGTTCTAAAAAGAGAGAAAGAAACATGGACCAGTAGCCAACAACATGACTAACCACCAGTAGCAGATTGACTAAATACAGTGTATCCCTAGTCTCTGAAGCATTAGTTAGAACTAAAGGCGAGGAGATCGCTCTCTATGTAGTAGCATGGCTAGATGACTATTAAATGAAAAGGCAACTGCATAAAGATATTTGCAGAATAATATCATAATTTTTGGTAGAAAAAATATCACATACACATATAAACAATAACCTATGCTCTCAATGACTAAGGGTATGTGCATAAATGTGTAGAAAAGGTCTAAAAGGATGCACACTACAATTGTGATTATTTGTAGTGAGATGAGAAGGTTTGTGGGGACAGGGAGTAGTTAAGGGAGACATTTGCCTTCTCAAAAGCATTTTGTTTAGTTTTTAAAAGGAGATGCTGTTATTGTTTGATCAAAATTTATTTAAAAAAAAAGAGTGAGGGCTTTGAGGGTGGGTAAAACTAACTAGAATTCTGGCTCAGCAAACAGTTAACTGTGAATTTAGGGAAGTCTTTGCCTCTTTCTCTCTCAATGTTTGTACTTATTGAGGACACCACCACCTGTCTGGCAGATCTGTTATAAAGACAGGAAGTACAACACTTTTTTGTACGAAAGTACAGAAAAAAATTTTTAAATTAGGAAACTCAACACAAAATGATTCAAACAAATTCTCATAACTTCACAGCTAGTCAATGTGAGAGTGAAGGTTCTACCCAGGTCTTCTGTGTTGCGAGAAAATCAGCACAATGCCTACTGGGGAGTTAAGTTACACTGTTCAGACTTCTTAGGACAGGTTTGTTTTTAGGTTTGCCACACAGAACATCATATGGTAGGGTTAGTCCTTTCTTAAACAACCCAAACCAAAGAAGGCCAAACAGGAGGTGTGATAGTCATGTGCTTATGTTAATTTTATGATTGAAATGTAGGGGTGGAGTCTAGCCTGTTAATCTGGAGATAGCCATTGAGTAACCGATGAGGTCTCTATGTGGGCATGGCTTTCACCTGAGACTCCTGGGAAGTCTCACGCTATTTCCCTCGTGAAGATGAGAAGCTATCTCCCCCAGTTGTTGGGAGTTAGTTTCAGAGATGATTAACCACAGGCAACACAGAATGGTGGCGTCTGGGAGACTGGAGTAGCCGGTGGAGAGACCACACGGCTTTGCCCTGATGGAGCCGGACCTCTGAGGCTGGGGCAGCCACATGGAGGCCTCTGCCAGAGATGAGTTGCTTCTGCCACCACAGGATGCTGTTGATGGACCCTGAGCCCTGGAAGCGAGAAGCCATGGGGAGACCCCTGTTGGTGCCAGGACTCTGTACCCACTGACCTGTGGCTTCATGAGTCAGAAGGAGACTTTATGGACTGATTTCAGGCATATGGGTTAATATCGGACTTGTGGCTTTGAGCTGGACTGGGCTGGGATGTTTTCTCAATGTCCTGTTCCTCTTGAATATAACCCATTCCTTATATCCATATGTGTGTCCTTGAATTTGTTCTTCTAGTCTACCCAGACTAACTCAGGAGGTGTTGGGTAGAGTTACTTACACAGTTATATTCGGCATGATTTGGTTCTGCGGAATGATCAACAACTATCTAGCAAGATCATCTATCAGTAATTATCACGGATCTATGAACATGGGTACCAAGCAAAGAATCAATCCACAGGAAAGGAACGGAAACGAACATCTGATCATCTTTTTGGTCTTCTTTAGGTATGGCGCAAAGGATCTTTCTGAGAAGAGAGAAGGTCTCGAGTAAGTTTAAACTGAAAAGTTGCCACAAGGGTTCTAGGTCTGCTTTGAGTTTTTCATCCGTGTCTTCCCTTTAAAAGAGGGGACCCAGCCAAAAGTCCAGGTTTCTCTCATCTGACATTGTGCTTGAATTCACAGCTATGGCCGGTGCTCAAACTCCTGACTGTAGATAGGCTGCCTTCCACATCTTGACACCCTTTGATCTCAGAGTTTCAGTTTCATTATTTTTGGCTTTTATGTGCTGATGAGGTGGTTTATATGGATTTAATGCTCTGATTTCTCTGGCTGCCAAAGAATTTGTTGTTTATAATAGTCATAGGGAACTAGATCATCGACAACATTTTTTACTGGGTATAGATTTTCACAGTAGCTGGCAGTCTGGGGTGATTTGCAGGTTACTAAATCTAGGGCTTTAACCTGGTAATTTTTACAGCCAGTGTGAGCAAGTCAAGCCTTAATATTTCAGAACTCCATATAGGGAATAAAATGGAATGAAAATTACCCTGGCCACTAACCAAGCTTAGCAATTACATAATGTATCTTCTCAGCAAACACTCCTGACCCCTATGTCAGTTTCATTTTTGTCTTTCATGTCTGGAATTCCTATTTGATTGCTTTGGGCGTTTGTTTTTCTTTGGCAATGGAGCGAGTGTCAAATGTCCCTAACACAAATGTGCGAAGCAGTTGTCCTTTCTTTGAGTAGCTCAACTAACATTCTCATTCTGGCAATCCTTAGCCCACTCCAATCAGCCAAACCCTCTACTATCATGTCTATTTTGATTCATATGTGCACAATAGGACAGGGTTTCAGGGTGGTAAATCTTTATCAAAACAGACTTCCCCATCATGCTTTGGTGCCAGGACTGAAGGATTCTAACAGACAACCATTGCTTCACCTGCTACGCCCCCAGGGCTCCTTCCTTGCTCTTCTAGAGCTCAGAATTGAGAAATGAATTAACTATGATAAGGAAATGAACAGAAATGTGAGTTTCATGGTGGTTGCCTGAGGTCCACCAAACCAAACACATGGCCATAGAGACAATTCAGACATGTGGCCACCCTTGAGGAGAGGGTGGAACTGCTTCTGTGGGTATCTGAGACAGTAAGTTTTTATGGAAGCACAAAGCTACATCTCTCCCCCGAAGCAGAAGGGGCAGGAAAATGAAGAAATCAATCTTCAGGTAGCATTGAGTCTTTGCTTATGGAGAAGAAATGTTTGCCAGTGGGTATCGGTGATGTTTTTACAACAGGATTGATGTCACTGAGTTTTTTGAAATGTACATATGGAAAATTTTCCAACTGACAAAGGTTGTGTTGTCTACTTTTTACAATCATAGAATATATAAATAATCATAAAATTAATGTCAGTCCTAGTATGGGAGGTTAGTTGGGCAATTGAATCTCTGGCCAGCTGGCTGCGGTAACTGCTCTTTCTCAAGTGGAGTCTGGGCATGGGATTGGCAAGACGTGGTTCAGGTGCAAGGATGGGGGTTCTGAGACCCATACAGGTCTCTCAATCCTCTTATTCTCCAGTATATGGTAGCTGGAGGGGAGTGCTCCTTCAAGAGGCATCCGTCAGAGGTTACTGGTCCTATTTGCCTGCAAAATTTCTCAAACATAAAGTTAAGTAATACTGTCCTTGTTATACCAGACAGACTAACTTCTTCGCAAGTGTATGGACTTGCTTCCTTTTATCATGCTAGTTAGCAAGAGTCATAAAATGTAGACATGTATCTGAACAAAGTTCAAAAATATTCTATTTGAGGTATAATAATAGTAAATTTAAAATATCCAAGGACTGTGCTCTGTGGGGGTGTTCTTGGTAGCCCCCGTGAATCCGGGGAAAAGGCATAGAAAGTGCAGGATGGTGCTGCATGTCCTACAGCTGTCTTGAAGCCGCCGGGTATCTGCACCCTTAGGTAGCTCAAACCCATGCTTCCAAGTCTCCTGGAATATTCTGGTCCCGAGTCAGGCAGAAGCTGTTGTGTATCCCACATTCCCATGACTCCCAATAAGAACCCCAATCTTGAGGCAGTAAGACCCTAGGCCAGCTCACCTGATATCTTTCCACTTTAAACCTCTGAGACATAGCCTATCAGAATACTTCTAGTTTCTCCACAGTAACAAGTAATATGATTGGGTGATTGGTCCAGTAATTTTATTAGATAAAATAGTCTTTTAAGATGATTGGACGGCTGGCTCAGCCAGCTATACTTCATTTACATAACTCAGCTGGAAACAACTCATTTACATAGCCCACAATGTGGGCCAATCATATTTTATGCTGCAAACCCATGACCTTATAAGGATGTGTTCGAAAACCAGGAAATATGTGAAAGAAGCTATCTGATTGGTCAAGGAAACTTATATAAGCCTTGCAAAAGCTGTACATCATCGAACCTGGTCTCCGGAGTCTGTGTTGGTGGCTCCATCACCCTCACTTTCCTGCATGCTGGACTGTTCCCCTGTTATGCTCTGTGAACTATGTTTTGCATATATGATCTCATGTAACTTTCATAAAACCATGTAGAAAAGTATGATTGTCTTGGTTTGCGATTGAGGAGTGAGGCCTAAGAAGGCTAAGCAACTTGCCTTGAGTCACTCTAATAATAAAGGTTCGATACAAGATTCTAATTTAGGCTTACTGACTCCAAATTTCTTGCTCTAACCACTGTAGTTTTTTTCCTTTAGGGAAAAAAACAACAACTCACTAACTAGAATCAATGTTGACTCATCGTAATTGCCTATGGGTTTCTGACACTGTAACTGTTTATAGGAGAATGCCCAGTCTTTCTCCTATTCCTTTAGGGAAAAGTTGACTCTAAACCATAATTTTGATTATAATTTTGAGAGATTATAAATTAACTTATCTAGAAACCTGATGGTTTAGTGTTTACAAGTTTGGCTTTTAACTGCAAGTCAACAGTTCATAGCCACAGCCACTCTAAGGGAAAAAGATAGGGATTTATTCCAGCAAATAGTTACACTCTTGGAAACGCACAGGGGTCAGTTCTACCCTGTCCTATATAGTTGGTTTGAGTGAGCATCAACTCAATTGTAGTGAGTTTGGTTTGGTTTTGGTTGTTTACTTTTTCCTTAAAGAGGAATTATAGTGGTTAGAACAATTATGTGCTAGTCTGAGTTGACTAGAGAAACAAATTCATAGACGCTCATATGTGTGTAAGAAAGAGTTTTTGTGTATTGAGCTATATTGTATACAAGAGTAATTGTATATTGAAAAAATATCCTAGCCTAGTTCAGATAAAGTTAATAAGTCTGATATCCACTCACATATCCCATACCAATCTATAAATTCCTCTTCAGATTCACACAACACATGCAGGAAGATCACAGACCAGTGGGTAGGAAGTCTTATGGATCCAGTGGTGGTATAAGCATCGCAGTGTGGAGTGGGTCTCCACATGGCTCCTCCAACTCCAGGACTCTGCCATAATTTCATGTGTCTTGTCATCAGGAACAACAAGCAGACTCTGTGTGTACCACCTCTTGCGAGCTATTTATCTCTGCAGTGCCTCCACATGAGATCGTCAAGCAGTGCCCTGATTGACAGGCTAAACTCTACCCCTTTACTCTAATAGTCTCAAGTTGGCACCAGATTATATAACTACCATGCAAGAAGTTTTGTTTTGTTTTTTCATTCAATGACAAACCGGTGTACCTAGTACTTCAAAAGCAGGCCATATAATTCTGCTCTAAATGAATTAATACACAACCAACATACTGAACACAGGAAGGTATAACAGCTACCTGTTATTGTTATGGAAGTCTCAGGACAATATTATCCTCATTATTATACTTGGGGTTTCAAAATCAAATGTAAAAAAAAGCTGGATCCCAATAAAATGATTTTTTAAAAAAAAACACAAAACAAAACAACAAATGCTAAAGGAGATTTCAATTTTTTGAGATTCAGAAATCTTTTAATTTTGTTCTGTTGTTTCTTTTCCCTCCTTGTCATTTAAAATGTGTACCTGTTTAAAAAATGTGTACCTTTTCAACTATAGGAATGCTTAGAGCGAATTGCAATGTTGAGTGTATCACCCTGTCAGAAATATCTCTGAGAGTTTTAGCTTGTTATTTTTGCTTTAAGTTAGAAGCAAGTGTTTTAATGAAGCATTTCCATGAGGAATAGTAATAGTGGTGGTGTGGTTCCATGAGTTATTTATCCAAACTCTTCTAGCCACAGTCTGTTACTCCCACCCACTGATCTTTTCCTGATGAATCTGGATAAGAATGTGGGGGAGATGCTGATAGGATTATATTATTCATCTACAAGGGGATTGTGAAGAGGAATAATTGGTATAAAGTACCATCTCAGGAAGTGGGGAATATTACTACCAGCAAGAGAGAAAAATGTAGAGTCACATCCTTTGGGCCTGGAATCCAGAAGATAGCTTGGAAGTCAATGGAATGACAGCAAGTACAACTGAATGATTTTAGGCAGGAGGCTGGCTTGTGGAATAGGATGCCTTTAGGTATAATTGGGAAGCTAGGTTTGCTGGAGAGTTGGACCCTGGAGAGTTGGGTGTCTTTAAACTGATACTTATGGCAGAGTACTAGGCTCATGAATAAGGTACTAGACCTTATTCAAAGGTCTAAAAGAACTTTGTGGCATTGCATGAGCCAGTCAGAGCCCAATGTAATGAGCAGTGAGTCTGAGAAACCAAAGAGAAGAGAGGTCTATGGTCATGTATAATGGTCCTGTCTGATTAATTGTATCATGAGCATTGGAAACATTCACTTCCTTCATAAAACCCAGGAGCATTGTCTGTCAGTTCTGTGTGGCCATCAAAACCCCATGCTGAACAGTAGAGTGCTATGTGAGGGACAGACAATTGGCCTCAGAGTTATTAGGAAGGCTGGAGGGTGGGGCAGATCTGACTCTCAGCCTCATAGGAATTGGCCTTAGGCAGTTGATGCTCATGATGGTGATTTTCCTTCCCATCTCATTCTTTTTATCCAGGTAGCCATTGTTATTGTTGATATTTGCCTTCATAAACTGAAAGTTGAATTTATAAAGAGGCATGAAGGGAGAAAGAAAAGTCCCTGGTCTTAGCTATCAGATATATGTAAGTTTGAATAGAATTTTTTATAACTCCTTGGAAAGTAAATCATCTTGAGACCCAGCTTTTGTCATTTATGCCTAACTCCTCATGTGATTGACATTAGATTAGATGATGTAATATGCTTCGAATGTTTACCTACTAATTGACACATAACCAAATACAGTAAAAGTTATTTCTTTCTTGTATCTTTCTCCTATTTTTCTTTTCCAACAACCTTTACATTAGAAAGTTGTGTGAAGAGACAAAGTGGAGGCATTTTTATTCTTGTAGACTTACATATTATACAATTAAAATGAAGACTGGGGTCTTCTCAGAAATAGTTAACTTGGAGATTTTAAATTTTATTAAACTTTTACTCATTTAAAGAATTGAATTCTTCCCATCATTTTGAAAATGATTATGACAACATATGTACAAATGTGAGTGACATAATGGATGGATTGTAATAAAAGCTTAATGAGCTTCTAATCAAATGATTTTTTAATTAAATTCTTGAATCAGCTTCTGAGGAGGTTAATAGTTTACCCAAAGAAGAAGTTACTAAAGATGAAGATTATAAATGATAAAGACCTTATGGGATTTTATAGAATGCTGCCTTTAAAAAAGTGAATACTTAATATCTTTAATGGCTTATGATAGTAACTTTAAAAGTTTCCAATCACCCATGAGAATAAAGGTAATTGTGGCAGTCATGTGCTTATGTTAATTTTATGATTGAGATGTAGAGGTGGAGTCTAGCCTGTTAATCTGGAGATAGGCATTGAGTAGCCAATGAGGCCTTTGTGTGGGCATGGCTTTCTCCTGAGACTTCTGGGGAACCTCACAATATTTCCCTCATGGAGATGAGAAGCTATCTCCCTAGTTGTTGTGAATTAGTCTCAAAGATGATGAATCCACCATATATATTCAATATAATTCTACCTGTGAGGGAATCTCTGTAAACTCAAATTCTAAGATCCCAAGAAGAGTTGCATCTTAAGGATTCCTTTGAGCAAAATTGCAATTTCTGTTTGCTTCAGAATTAGGATTTATTGAAATAAAAATCCATTGAAAAACAAAAGATGATGAATCACGAACAAGACAAGATGGCAGTGTCTGAGGAGCAGGAGGTGAAGCCACATGGCTTTGCCCTGATGGAGCCAGACCTCTGAAGCTGGAGGCCACGTGGGGACCCCTGCCAGCGATGAGTTGCTTCGGCCACCACTGGATGTTATTGATGGACCCTGGGCTCTGGAAGTGGGGTGCTATGAGGGGACCACTGCCGGAACCAGGACTCTGCACCCACTGATCTGTGACTTTGTGAGTTGGAAGGAGACTTTGTAGACTGATCAGACATATGGATTAATATGATTTATGACTTTGCACTGGACTGGATTGGGATGCTTTATTAATTTCCTATTTCTTTTATAAATAAACCTTTTCCTTATATCCATATGCGTTTCTATAAATTTGTTCCTCTAGTCTACCCGGACTAACACAGCAATAGAAATAAGAACCTAAAATGTGAAAATCCTAATAATCTAAAATAAAAGACTTACATTCAACTTCTTGCCAAAAACTAGTTTAAAGATAAACCACCAGGTAGTGGAACTGGATTGTGTAACCATAGGGAGTAGCCTCTGGCTGCATGCTGCCACCCATGCATAATTTTGTTGTACAATGAAGGGGCTTTTATCTTCTTATGGTCCGGAAGCTATCCCACCAGTATGTCGAATACAACAAGGCCACACTTAGTGGACAGGTCTCCAGTGGATCTCCCAAACAAAGACACACTGTGTCCTAATGCCAAGACTCTTTAGTACAGTTCCTCGACCTGTGGCAACCCCCAACCATAAGATTATGTTTTTTGCTACATCATAACTGTCATTTTGCTACTGTTATGAATCAGGTGACCCCTGTGAAAGGGTCATTCAACCCCATAGGTTGAGAGCTATGGCGCTAGGTAGAAAGGCCTGGTGATCTGTTCCTGAATGTTAGTCAATGAAACCCCTGTGGATTGCAACAGAATCTTGTCAGAAAGCATGCCCAAAGAGAAGCCCCTTATGTTAGTCCTTCTACTCTCAGACAGCGTCAGCATGTCGGGAGCCCCCAGGGGCAATTCTCCTTTGTCCTACAGGGCCACTAAGAGTTGCACTTAACTGGACAGCAGTGAGTTTGGTTTTTTGCATGAGTTATATTTTGTGTGCATTAGAAACACACCCGATGCATATTATTTATGCATTCTAGAAATAATGAATTTATCATAAACTATCCGATCCAAGTTTAACTCTGTAACATTCTTCCTCGTTTTCCCCTATTCAGTTTTCATTTCTCTGTATTCCAGAGTGAGAAATTCTGCATACACCAACAACAGATATGTTTGCTCGTTTATTCAAGCAAGCATAAGGTACACACATTCTCTTTGCAACCCCTCAGGACAGAGTACAGTTGCCCCCTTGGTTTCTGAAGCTGTAAATCTTTACAGGAGCAAAGATACCTTCTTTTTCTCCTACCTGCCCCTGCTTGGTTATAACTGCTATCCCCTATACCACCAGCCTTATGAGTTAGAATTGACTCAATGACAATGACCTTGCTTTGGTTTGGATTGTATACACAAAATAGTTTCAGAATTGACATACTCAGATAACTAAGAAACATATGCCTACTCAGTAGAGTTCTAGATTAACAGTTTTACTGTTGTTTTTCTTTATACCAAAGATAAAGGCACTAAGTATACCAACTGCAGTGGCTTAAAAAAATACATTCTTTTGTTATGGGCCGGTTTTCTTGTGAGAAATCCAGTGTGGAGTATGTGATTTCTCTGTTCAAGAGAAGGTTGAAATCAATGTGAAATAAAATATTTAATGTGAAATAAAAATTCAGGGCTAAATCAAAGATTCTCATCTGGAACTTGTGGTACTTTCCCAAACTCATACAGGTTGTTGTCAGAATTAAGAAGTCTAAGGAACTGTAATACTGAGGTTCTTGATTTCGTTCAGGTATACAGCTTTCCCTAGAAGCCACCCACTGTCCCTCACTCTATTGCCCTCTCTATAACATAACATGGAAGTTGCTCTTTCAAGGCCCTCAGGAGAATTCCCCCATTGTGCTGTGATGGAATCTTATATAATGTGACATAATGGGAGTAATTAGTCCATTACCTTGCTCATATAACATAATATCCAACAGTCCCTTACATATTAAAAAAGAGGAAGATTACACAGGGTTTTTAAATTTGCAGGTGAGGATTTTAGAGGCGACCTTAGAACTGGAGGAAAGTTGGTAGTGTAATAATTACAGGTTGGGCTGTTAATTGCAAGGTTAATTGTGGTTATGCATACTCTGGCTAAAAGTTTTAAATTATCTTTTTAAAAAATTTTTAAATTTTATTATTTAGCACATCTGAAAAATCTACTCCATGCAAATTTATGAAGCTCTTTTGCGTGTGTGTGTGTGTGTGTGTGTGTGTGTGTGTGTGTTTAAGCAAACTCACTGCTATCAAGTCAATTCTGATTCAAAACCACCAAATAGCTCTGCAGGAAAAAGATGAGACTTTCTAGTCCCATAAAGAGCCTTGGAGCAGTTCTACCCTGTATTGTAAGATCATTGGCAACTCTATGGCCGTGAGTTTTGATTGATCTTAGAGTTCTGCAAAGCACAGTATATATTAAAATCTGTTGTTACTTCATGAGAATGGGAGGGTGGGGCGAGAGGGGAAAAGAGGAGCTGATATCAAGGGCTCAAGTAACAAGAAAATGTTTTTGGAGATGTTGATGGCAACATATGTATAAGTATACGTAATATAATTGGACGATGGATTGTTATAAGATTTGTAAGAGTCTCCCAATAAAACAATTAATAGAAATAATAATTAAAAAAAGAACAGTCTGTTGTTGAAAATAACAGAGTAGTTCTATAGCCTATTGTCACAATACCATTTCTAATGTGGTTATGGTGTTCCATTTGAAATGCAGTGAGTTCGTGTGTTTCTATTTGCGTTAATTTTAAAGAATTTTCTCCATTTTTGTTGATTTAATTTTCTAAATCATATACAACATGCTTCCAAGAGTCCAACTATATAAATCTATCTACTCAAAGGAAGGCACTCCTTTCTTTTGTTTTTCACCCTCACTCCCCCCAACCCCTTAGAAGCAACCAAGTTGATTCACTTAAATTCTATCCTTCTTGTTTTATTTTTGAAAAAGTAAAATGGAAGTGCGAGGGGCTTTCTCGTTGCTCCTTTGTTTTTTAGAGAAGGTTGCATGGTGCTACAGTCAGGTGCAATCGAGTGGGTCTCACTCATTGCAACCCTGTGCACAGCAGAGAGAAACGCTGCCTGGCCCTATGCCAGGCTCACAATTGTGGTCATGCGTACTCTGCCTAAGAGTTTTAAATTATCTTTTTAAAAAATTTTTAAATTTTATTATTTAGCACATCTGAAAAGTCTACTCCATGCAAATTTATGAAGCTCTTTTGTGTGTGTGTGTGTGTGTGTGTGTTTAAGCAAACTCACTGCTATCAAGTCAATTCTGATTCAACTGTACAACTGTCTCTTTCTGAGACTGTAACTATGGGAGTAGAATACCTCCTCTTTCACTCCTTAATATGTATGAGTGGGCTTAAAATTTTTATGAGAAAATTCACTAAAAATATGGTTTCCCACAAATTTTGGGAGCACTCGCCCCCCAACCTAGCTGCGTGCCACTGCATTATATTTTGTATCTTATTTATTCAATAAATGTCCTGTTATAGGTAAACCGGTGTTTTGCAGTATTTTGTAATGACAGAGAGGGATGACTGACAGCCACACTACAAGACAGGCTAGAGTTGCCCTTGTGGATTTCTGAGACACACTCTTTATGGGAGTAGAAAGCCTCATATGGCTTTCTCCCTAAGACTGTTAAAAACATAAAAGAAAAAGGAAAAAAAACTCTCTGCCATCCAGTTGAGGCTAACTCACAGTGAGCCTGGAGGACAGGGTTGAACTGCCCCTGTGAGTTTCTCAGACTGTAACTGTTTATGGGAGTGGAAAACCCTATCTTTCTTCCATAGAGGGCTTGTGGTTTTGAACTGCTGACCTTGCAGTTAATAGCCCAACACATAACCACTATGCCACAGAGCTTCTGGTAATAATAATACTTTGGGGGACTGAATTTGTTTCTTCAGTAGGTCTTTCATACTTTCTATAGCAAAATATGTAGAACATTGTAACCAAAAGGAACAATATACAATTTTCATTAAAATTTAAAAGGATTAAGGCTGGCTCTAATTTCTTTTGTAGTCAGATAAATAAACTTAGAAAATACATATTAAATTTAAGTTAAAAATAGAATTAGCATAGATTTATTCTCTCTGTTCTCTGTCTACATCCCTTCATGATTTTCTGGGAGGTGGTTTCCTTCCCCCTCGATCTCATTTTCTCACTCTCTCAGATAGTAGTGAAATCCAGGCAGAAAGCAAGCAAGGCTTCAACAGCATGTATTTTATTGCTGCCAAAGCTACTCAGGGTTAAATCTTGCGTAAAACACCATTGCAGTGATGACAAGGATTCAAACAGACCACACTGCTAGAGAGTGACAAGCCCTCTGGCATACCAAATGTCCCTTCTCCCTTAGCCAGCAGTCTCTAAACCAACAATCGGAGACCCTATTGCAACACTTGCTCTGTGTTATCCTAGAGGGTGTAAAATTGCAAGTCCATTTATTTCAGCAGTTGAATGGTCAGAGGAGACTTATTGCTTCCTTTCTTTTATGGCCGTCATGAGCCCTCAGGATGTGCAGCTGAAAAATCAATGGCAGATGGCTCAGTAGGAGACAAACCTAATTGGTCTGTGAGGTTCTTACAGCTCCCCAAAGGCAAGCTTTGCAGGGGGGCCACTCAAGGTGGTCACATCCAGTGGTTACTGTTACATTTATTGAGTGTTTTCTGTGTGCTGAAGTCTGTTTCACATGCATTGCCTCATGACACCATTCTGGCCACCCTGTGAAATGGGCGCTATTATGATTCACAAATCACACATGGAGAGAAGCAGCACTCCTGATGTCGGACAGCCGGAAGGTATAGCAGAGCCGCAATTGGAACCCCAGCCAGTGAGACTCCCAAGTCAGGGCTTGAAAGGTACCTGATGCCATGTGGTGAGGGTCAGGGCTACTAAACAATAGCTTAACCCTCTTGATATGTCAATGAAACCTATGAGACAAGGCTGCTTTGAATACAGATTGAATATCGGTTGCCATTCTCCATGGGAAGACCATAAGCACATTAAACTCTGCCAAAGAATTACTTAAATAGCGATTGTCCCATTTCTAGAATCAAAGGAATGAAGTTAATTCATTCCACACAATGGATAGCTTAAGGCACTAAAATCTGTCTCTCTCCACACACACACAGCTTGAGAAAAGCTGTACCAGAATCCAACCTACTCTGCAATGGTGAGCCAAATCCCCTAGTTTGACTAACAATAGTTCATGGGCACCCCGTACTCGGGACTTTGTGTTAAAAAATAAGAGAAGATATGTAATATTATATGAATATATTTTTAATCAACTATCCAGCTAAGCAACCATATGACAACAGACTATCAGCAATAACTCGTATGCTTCTGGGATTGGGTATAATCCTTCACTTTTAGGGATAAAATTTTTTAGAGATTAAAAATGGTCCCCCAATGTGAGAGAATCAATGGAGAAATGCCTGCGCTTACCTGGGTAGCTCTTCTTTGTCTTATTCTGCTGTACTTAGAGCTCCCTCCTGCCTAATAGAAACAGGTCTTACCTACCATTATGCGCATCACTGCAATTGCTCTGAAATCTGTCTTCATGCACAAAACCTTTACCAAGGCCAGTTTATCATTCTAACTTGTGCGGCCTCTAATTTACTCGTGGGATAACTTTTTCTAGTACGCATTCTGAACGCATGCAGCCAACAGACTCTCCTTGTGCTCTTTCCCTGTCCTTCAGCCTTTTCGTTTTGTTTTTAAGAGGTTCATGTTCAGGTTAAATACCAACTGACAAGGTCTCTTCCTTTCAATACTGATGTCCTCATGATTTAATAAGTCTCACGATTGTTGGCTGGATTTGACAAATTGTTTCATACCCACTTCATTTAAGCAACACCAGCATCGTTAGACATAAATAATTGTCTGATGTTCCAGAAAAGATCCTCATGCTTGTGATTTTAATGCCAAAAAATGTCCTACTGCAGACAAAAAATAAAATGTTTCAGAAATGTTTGCCTTTTATGGAAAGGAAAGAAGGCATAAAAAAAACACTTTCAGGAAAGGTTGTAGGATGTAGACTATATTTTGAATTGAGCTGTCTCATTTCAACAGCTTTGGTGAAAGTAGAAAAGAATGCCTAAGCCATTCTAATTTCTCTTGTTTCTTGTCCTTCAATAACTGATATAGAAGAATGGTGTCAAATATCTTGAACTATTTCCTTGGATTTGCCTTCTGTTAAACCTCCGATCACAGGAGGATAATGACGAAGAGCCTGGGTGTTGGTCACAGATTCCACTTGGCTCTGCTGTTCCCGAGTAAAAACACTATCCTTGGTTGGGAGGGTAGAGAAAATAAGTGATCACTTAGCACAATGCTGGTTACGGAGATATACAAATAACCATCCTAATTATAATAATGAATTACAACTATTAAATGTTCAATACGTGCCAGACATTGTGCTAATATAGGGTTTATCTCATGGGTGGCTCATAATCAGTTCCATTTTATAAACAAAAAAATGAGTGGAAGAGAGTTTGAGTGCCTTGTCCAAAGTCACACAATCTGTGTGTTGGAACCTAGATTCAAGATCAGGCAGTCTGACAACACTGCATTATATTGTTCTGCTAGATTAATGATAGCTACCATCAAAATATGATGACACCTCTGTGATCCTTGCAAGTAGTTTAAAGAACTAGATCAGCATTTCCCAAAGTGAGTGATACCACTCCCTGGTGATGCTGGAAAGATGCAGGAAAGTTACAAACGCAGATACCTACACTTTATCTTGAACCGTAGTACTTTTTTAATAATTGAAAAGGCATGGTAGGCCAAATACATTTGGTAATCCATGTACTAGATGATCAAGGAGAAATTTTTAGCCTAGCCAATCTCAGCAGCTTTTTGTGTTAGTCCAAGTAGACTAGAGAAACAATTTCATAAACACACATATGTATATAAGAAAGAGGTTTATATACAAGAAGAATGGAACATTGAGAAAGCATCCCAACTCAGTCCAGTCCAAGTCCATAAGTTCGATATTAGCCCATATGTCCACTACCAGTCTATAAAGTCTTCTTCAGACTCATGCAGCACATGCAATGACACCAAGGACAATCACAGGCCAGTGGGTGCAGAGTCTTGAGTATACGGTGATGGTAGAAACATCTCAGCACTGGCAGGGTCTCCCGGCGCCATCCCAAGCATCTCAGCACTGGCAAGAGTCTCCACATGGCTTCTCTGGCCCCAGAGATCTGGTTCCACCAGGACAAGCCCATGTGGCTTCTCCTCTGGCTCCTCCAGGTTCCAGGACTCAGGATCTATCAGCATGCTGCCATGTTGTCTTGTCAGTAGAACGTCTCCAAGTGACTGAGTCGATAGTCCTTCACTTCCACAGGGGATATCTCGTGAGATTTCCCAGAATTCTCAGAGAAATCCATGCCCACACTGAGGTCTCATTGGCTATCTCCAGATTGACAGGCTAGACTCCACCCCTACACTCCCAATCATGAAATTGGCACGAGTACATGGCTGCCACACTTTTCAGTGCTGTAATTGCCAGGGATAGTAGCTAGAGTAGCATAATCAATGAGCATTATCCCTAGGAAGATTAAAGTTTGACCAAATGAAAAAGTTTCCACCAAAATCCACAAATGAGTTCAGTATTTATGAGATTTACAGGTGTGGCTTGCCTATTTTCTCACTTAAGGAATCTAATTCTCTTTCTCTCTCCTAGATTTCCCCCCCCCTTTTTTTTTTCCAATTTCCACCTTTCTAAGAGTGTTTGGTTGCACACATCTAGTGGCCAGTCTCTGTTCTAGATATGCACCCACTGTATCAATCCATCCCATTAGGGTCATCCTGTATTATAACTCCCCTCTACCTGATCGAGCACGATGTCCTTTTTCAGGAGTTGGTCAGTCCCCCGCGATAACATAGCCAAGGTAAATGAGATGAAGTCTATTCATCCTTACTTCCAAGGAGAATTCAGGCTGTACTTCTTTCCTTACAGATTTATTAGCTCTTCTGGCAGTTCATGGTATATTGACTATTCTTTGCTAACATGATTAATTCAAAGATACCAGTATTTCTTGTGTTTTCCATATCCACTATTCATCTTTCATATGCAAACTGAGGTGATTAAAAATGCCAGGGTCTGTCATAGCTCAGTCCTCAAAGTGACATCTTTGTTTTTAACAGTTAAAGAGATATTTTCAAGAGATTTGCCCAGTGCATTATATCATTTGGTTTCTGACCTGCTTTCACCATGGGTGAGGATTTGGACTGCTAACTACAGGGTCAGTGGCTCAAACCCACCGGCTCCTCCAGGGGAGAAAGATGAGGTTGTCTGCTCTGGTAAAGATTGACAGCCTCAAAAAAAGAACTAGGAAGCAAATGGGCATTTATAGAGGTCTAAATAGAGGCATGTACATATGTAAATATATTTTTATATAACACTAGGGAAACAGATCTATGTACATATATTTATATGTTAAGTATTAAGGTAGCAGATGGACATTGGGCCTCTCCTCAAGTACTCGCTCAATGCAAAAACACTTTGCTGTAATAATCTGGCATTCAATGATCCTCAGTTTCCTGACATTATTGCTGAGGACAAAATGGGTACATAAGCAAATGTGATGAAGAACCTGATGGTGCCCAACTATCAAAAGATATAGTACTGGTCAGATAGGAACCAGAAACATGGGGAATTCAGGACAAATGATCCCTTCAGGACCAGTGGTGAGAGTGGTGATACTGGGAGGGTAGAGGGAAGGTGCAGTATAAAGAGGGAACCAATTATAAGGATCTATACATAACTTCCTTCCTGGGGTACAGATCACAGGGAAGTGGGTGAAGGGAGACCTCGGACAGTGTATGTTATGGCAAAATAATAATTTATAAATAATAATTTATAAAGAGTTCATGAGGGAGGAGGGAAATGGGGAGTTGATACCAAAGGCTTAAGTAGAAAGAAAATGTTTCGAGAATGATGATGGCAACAAAAGTACAAATGTGGCTTGCCTACAATAAATGTATGTATTGATTGTGATGACAGCTGTATGACCCCCCAAAAAATGATTTTTAAAACCCACCAATATAGTGCCTGGGGTCTTTAAGGCTTGAAGATAAGCAGCCATCTAGCTGAGAAGCAACAAAGTCCACTTGGAAGAAGCACACCCGCCTGAGTGATCATGAGGTATCAATGGGATCAGGCATTAGACATCAAAGACCCAAAAAAAATATCATTGATGTGAATGAAGGGGAGTGTGGAGTGGAGACCCAAAGTCCATCTGTAGACATGTGGACATCCTCTTACAGAAGGGTAACAAGGATGAGACGAGCCAGTCACCAGTCACGATGCAGTACAGCACAGTGGAAACATACAACTTTACTTTTGTTCTTTAATGCTTCCTCTCCCTGATGATCATGACCCCCATTCTACCTTACAAATACTGCCAGACCAGAGGATGTACATGGGTACTGATAAGAGCTGGAAACATAGGGAATCCAGGACAAATGAACTGCTCAAGACCAATAATGAGAGTGGCAATACCAGGAAGGTAGGGGAAGGTGGGAGGAGAGAGGGGAACTGATCACAATGATCTACATATAAACCCCTCTCTGGGAGATGGACAACAGAAACGTGGGTGAAGAGAGACATTGGTCAGGGTAAGACATAAAAAATAATAATGATTTATAAATTATCAAGGTCCATGAGGGAGGGGGATACAGGAAGGGAGGGGGGAAATGAGGAGCCAATACCAAGGGCTCAAATAGAAATAAAATGTTTTGAAAATGATGATGGCAACAAATGTGCTTGACACAATGGATGGATAAATGGATTGTGGTGAGAGCTGTACAAGCCCCCAATAAAATGATTAGGAAAAAAAATGACTGTCTCAGAAATCTCATCCAGGTTTGCTTTGAGTCGGAATCAACCTATTAACAGTGGCTCTGAGTTTGCCTCTGTGAATATATTTTAAAATATATTTCTACTGATTACTGAGTCATCGAGTGCTCCTGGACATTTATAGGTATTTTTAGCAATTATTCTTAAATCGCCTACTCTAGACCTCTTGGGCATGATCCACTTGCTGGGTTTCAGAAACATTTACGGCCAGAAAATAAACTGTGGCAGTGGCTCCTGGGCTTTGTTGTAGTCATTTGCATGGTATATTCTCAAGTGGGCTCTTCACAGCATCCACACCCTTCACTTTGGAAGGACAAGCGAGGCAGGCATGTCAAACAGTTGAGCAGTACTTGGCACGCCTGGACAGAATGGCAGACCTTCTGAAGCTTACATTTTCTACCTTCTGCTGACGTGTTTGGCAAGAGAGCCATGCCTAACATTTAAAGCAGGCATTTTATTGGAAGGAACTTAAAATACTGTGGCACAGAGAGGCCGTCTCCCATGTTTTTGGAGTCTTGAGTTCCTTCTCCATTTTGAATCATGAGAATGTCTAGTATGTGAAGAGAAACCTTATGAGCCTGATTTTATGCTTTCAAATGGTTTTTAGAGTTCATGCACTATTCAGAATATGTTTTGTGAGTTAATTTATATGTTAATAACTGCAAGCCAAGAACAAAATTGATAGACAAATTATTAAATCAGTCTATCTGCATATTCTCCTCTTTTGGCCAATTACTTTTTACAAATATTACCAGCCTTTCATACAAGTATAATTACTTTCTGCCTTGTTAATAGAGGTCTGGGAAAAGCTAGCCATCAGAGAAATCCTTATCTGTAGCTATATGGAAAACTTTCTTGAAATGTCGTATAGATGTAGTCTCCATTTAAATCATGAGAAAAATATTGAATTTCTCCATTAACGCATTGACAGCAAGTCAAATCCAACTCATGGCAGCCCAACAGGACAAAGTACAACCAGCCCATAGGTTCTTCAAAGCTGTGCACTTGACTGAAACAGACTTTCTCCCAGGGGGCAGCTGGCAGGTTCAAATTGGCCATGCTTTGGGTGAGCAGCCAAGGCCTGGATCACTGTACCCCCAGGGCTCCTGGATTCTTTAGTGCAGTCATATAAATGTTTTGACCTGAAACACAAACCTTTCATTTTTATTCAGTGACATAATCTGTACACGATCTCTGTATGAAATGATGTCTGCACATATGGGAGTCGAGACCAATTCAAGCATGACTGCTAACAGTCAGAACAGGAAGAGTGTCTTGCTCGAACCCTTCTTTGATGGTTTAGTTCTCAAACACTGGTTGACAAAATGTGGAGACAAACTAATCTAATTCGGTATCTTCTGTCTCATTCCTTTCTTTGTCCTGTGGCCCCTTCTTGCCTCCTCTGACAAACCTTACAACCCACCACCATGTTCCATATAGACTCGAGTGAGGCACAGATCTTCAAGACGACGATGTCACCAAAGTATCTTCTTGATGTGATGAGAAGTAACAACAACAAATTTGGAGGGTTAGCTCTGGAATAAACAATTCCTTTCGGAGTTGCTAATAATTAGGTATACCCCTACCCTCACTCCCTGCATGGGTCTGTTGCAGAAGTCAGCTCTGAATTTAGATTTCCTACGCCTGCCCCATGGGCCCTCGCACCACCCCTCTTCTCTTGATCATGCCAGTTCTGGCATAATATAGTAACAGTCAGACCAAATGCACCATCCAGAGCCAGCTCTTCTAAATGTAGGCAGGAGGGCCCCACTGATTGGAAAATGGGTAAATGTTATCATAAGAATGACCAAGATGGGCTGAGCCCCGGTGGCATGAGGCGGGACTGCGGTCCGCGGGGTTGGTGGTTCAAATCCAGCGGCAGCTCTCAGGAGCAGTGATGGGTAGCTCCCACGACCACCAGAGGGCAGTGATGCGCCAAAAAAAACAGAAAAAGAATGACCAAGAACCAGGTAATGTATGTCAAAACTGAAGATACAGCATTCATCACCTCTCAGGTCCCCAAGTTGCCTTCTCAGAACAGTACCAGATGTGTCCCAGAAGAAGCCAGGTTGGTGTTCTTCCTGAGTGTTGGAGAGACCATGGCAGCGTAAACATCACCAATAGATTATAATATCATAGACAAATACTTCTTGATGGTCAATGCCTTGAGAGTACTTTGAACATTGTAATAATGATATGAAGTCAAACATATCATCAGAGAAGAACATCCTGGAATTTGGAAGAGGGACACAGAATGGTTACTGACAGCCCCAAGGTCATTTGTTAATAACATTAGCCAAAGCCTTGTCAATATTTTTCAGAATGATAATAGACAGAAAGACTATGGAAAATATTTTCAAAATGGCTATCAGGGGGGTGAGGTGGTTCTCATTCAGATGAAGCACCGTAGACAGGCATCATTTCCTTGAATTCAGAATAAAACCTGGTCACCTAAAATCTGCTTATTTTTCAACTGCAATTAAAGACCTTTAGAGTCTAATCTTGGGATATAAATCCAAAGCAAACCCAGTAAGAACATCACATGATGACTACATAAGAGGGCTCCAAAACCGTGTGGGACGTCCACATGAAAGAAGCACCCCAGACTGTGTGATTCAAATATCGTAAATAAACCCCACTCTAACAGAGGGAGTATTTCAGAACTTAAATGACAAATATCTGCTTTACAGAAGGCTATGGGTGAGTATGGAAGCGGCAAATTCACTTGCAAGGTACACACATGGAATAAGCTTCCCGTGAACCCTTCTGGCCCTAATTCTTACTAGATAGACAGCACTGTAGTTAGATTAAAATGCAATATCTTATCATTGAACTCCCTTTGGACCCATTTTAAATTTGTTTCTGTTTAAAAAGTGAAGGGGAGTACAAGTGGATTAAGTCTCTGTTGAATTCCCTCTGACCAGCAATCAGGGATGTGTGAATAGACTTGCTATCTTGGAAGTGCAGCTGGAAGGCTCCTTAGAAGCAAGCATGGTGAGACTTCACTGTACATACTTTGGACCAGTTGTCAGAATTGACCCGACCCTAGAGAAGCACAGCATGTTGGGTAAAGAGGAGGGTCGGTGAAGGAGAAGGTCCTCCAGGAGATGGATTGACACAGCGGCTGCTACAATGGGCTCAAACAGAGGAACACTTGTGAGGATGGTGCAGGACAAGGCCGTTGTGCATAAGGCCCCTGTGGGTTGGAATAGTCCCCATGGTACCTCACAATAGCAACAACAATCACGCATGCTTCAGAAAGTGGACTATTGTGGATACAATTAGCTTAGACTTTAACCCCGGATTGTTTGAGCTCCCTTTCTCCTCCCTTCCCCCCCATTCACTTGCCAAGTTTATTGGAATATAATTCATATATATATATATTCAATAGTTTAATCACATCAAAAAGAGTCACATAATAATCATTACAACCAGGATTACAAGAGTGAAGAGCATTTCTTCATTTTTATACTCATTGTGATTGGCTCCCTATTTCTTCCCAACCTTCCCTATCATTATCCCCAAGGAACCATTAATTCAGGTACTGTCTCTACATTTACCTCTCCTGGATTTCATATACAGAAAAACATTAATTAATAAAAACAACTTATAAATATTACAAAGTGAAACAGATAACCTCCATTAAAAAGAAAGCAGAAAAATCGTCAAAACTAGAAAAAAACTTTAGTGGAACATAAGGAAGATCAAAACTTTAATGGAACATAAGGTTAAATTTTAACCTAACTGTATCTGCAAAATTGAATTCACTTTGGGCCCATATCAATTTTGTTCTAATTTTTAATATTTCTACCTTCTTTTTTCGTGAGGGTCTTTGTTTTACTTTGTTATTATCGGTAGGGTTTGTGTTTATTTATTTTGTATGTTTTTCTGTACATGAAATCCAGAAAAGGAGAGTGTATTGAGACAGTCTATTGTAACTGTATCAATGGTGTCTTGGGGGTATAACAGGAGAAGAGGAGGCAAAATGGGAAATCAGTAACAGGGAGCACAAGAAAATGTTTTAAAATTGATTGTGGTGGTGATTAGTATACAACTCTTCTTAATGTAACAACTATTCGATTATATGAGATGTGAATTTTATGCCAATAAGCACTGGTTTTGGAAAAGGTTTGTGGAAAAGATGGAATAGAAACAGTGGAAAGTTTCCATGAACTCTTTGATACCTCCGCATATAGCTAGTTAGCATGAGACTTTTGTTCCTCAGAAATCATAATGTGGATGAAAGAGCATCAACCAGTTATAGGAGATGAATTTAGTCTTAGTCTTAAGGCTGTCTGAAAGGTTTCAGTTCTCTCCTGTAGTGTAAGTATGGAGTAGATAAATAGCAAATGGCGTGTGTGCAGTGAATCTAAATTGTAATGAGTTTAAGTGGCTTCATTTCCCTTTGAGGTCCCTCGGTGACACAGACCGTTTACAGTTTACAGCTGACAGCTAGCCTATAGACTGGCAGTTCACACGACTCCACGGTGCTGTGGGAGAAAGGTTGGTGACCTGCTAGCACACAGGTAACAACCAGTATACCCCTTAAAGCATTAACATCCGGATCATCGTGGTCCAAATTAACTAAATAGAAGTGGTTTGATTTTGCTTCTTTTCCTCTGTTAAGAGAGTCATGGTTACACAATTCCCATGACAACCTTTCATTCTGGCCCAGAGAGATTAAATAACTGATCCAAGTTCGTAACATTCACAGCAGAGCTACAGTTAGAGCCCAGATGTGATTGTGTCCTTTCCCTAGCTAAATTGTAAGCTCTTTGAAGAAAGGGATGGTGTTTCTATTTCTGTTGGCATAGGCATTACTCTGCTGCCTACTAAATACTGTTGATTTTCTTTGAGATGGTTTCAACTTAAAAAGATTGTGTCTACAGAAAATGAATTGGATTGATTGTCTCCTTAGATCTCTGGCTTGAGAAACATTTAGATTATCTGAATTCCTATGACTTGAATTGTGCAGTGAGCATAAATATTGATATGTAAGGAAAATACTAATATATAAACACAATAAGTAAGTACTGCTAACTTCTGTGCCTTGTGTTGATGGGATCATTATTGGAAAGAAGTAACCTCAAAGAGGCTAAATTGGTTTATATGGATATGATTGTGGAGCTATTGTAATCAAAGAAGCAATCAATCAATCCAGAAGGTAGAAAGGAGGAACAGGAGGTGAAGGACATGTGAGGAGACCAGAGAGGCAAACTTCCTTCTTTTGGAAGGAAAAATGGAGAATAAGGGAGAGATATTTTTTAATGGCGGCCATTAATGAAGCTGTAGAAAGAGATATGAACAGGGAGGATTTAAAAAATATATATTGTGAAACTTCCCGCACAGTATCAGAAATAGAGCTGGTAATACAATGAATCACAATTTGCTTAAATTTAGCACCACCTGTCAACACTGAAGAGGATTTTATCTTTCAGTAGGTTTTGTGTGATGTGTGCCATGTAATTTTCCTTTGCAATTAATCTTAGAAAATTCAACAGAGATTGGCCATTAATTTTCAAGAATTTGTAGCCAGATTTCTTGTCTCTTCTGGTTCAAAACTATGCTGACACACAAGCCAAGAGAAAACAACCCAGCCTTATCCAATTATCTGATGACCTTTATGGGGAAATCCTCTGGGGTCCTTTGAGTACTGCCTTTTAGGCTTATTTAATTTATAAATGTCAGGGGTGCTCTGTTTTGAGTGGCAGTTGGATGTGCAGGGAGAGTACCCAACCAAACCCAAGGAAGCCTGCATCCTACTCAGAACACCGCTGTGGGCAGGCTCTGAGCAGGCTTTTTAACCAGCAGGGCATGGCTTTCTTGTCTTTAAAATCAGATTTATCGATGGCATAATCTCTAAAACTTCAAAGTTTGCTATGTGAATATTTAAAGTTTATTTGTACATAGAGAAGAGTTATCTATAAGATTCTTCCCCTTTACCAGAGAGGAATAACCGTACAGCTCATTTAACACTTAAATGAGTTTTACATAAAGATTTTAGGAAATGCTGTGTCCAACAAAGTCAAAAAATAGGTTTGAGAGTCATATCATTTAGCTTCCTGGAGTCTGATTCTTCATGCAAAACAAAAAGGGAAAATGCAGATAGCCACTGATATGACCCATGTCTCAGCCTTTATCTGAGTATGAAAAGAGTTCACATCTAGCATTTTGCCTGGGAGGATAGTTCCAAAGTGGTATTCTAGCCTTTTCAAGGAAGACTTGGGATCAAATCCCAGCCAAAGTGCCTCACCTGTGCGAGTGGCTTGTCAGTATTACAGGAGGCTTGCATGTTGTTATGATAATGGATGATTTCAGTGGAGCTTCCAGACTAAGTAAGACATATTAGGAAGAGATACCTAGTCATCTACCAAGGAAATCAATCCATGAAAACCATATGGATCACAAGGGTCTGGTCCCAGCAAATCGCTGGAAGCTGCAGAGCGAAGCAAGATTTCCTTCTGATGTGGATGAGGACTCCTGAGCTGGGGGCTGATTTGATAGCAGCCATCTACAACAGTGTATTTTGTCTGGAACATAGGTGGTCAAAATAGATTAATGCTAGTTTATAGGATGTTTATTAAAAAGAAAAAAGAAAGGAACATAAAAACATATTTACAATAAACAACCCCAAATCCCAAGCTACCAACTCATAGCAACTTTACAGGAAAAGTAGCCCATGCATAGAATTTCCAAAGATGTAATTCTTCCCAAAGGTAGACTGCCACATCGCACGCCTGTGGAGCAACTCATGGGGTTGGGCCATCAACCTGTGATTCATAATCAAGCTCTTTAACCTCTGCACCCTCACTGCTCATTTGGCCAAAAAAACCTCAAAACGCACCACCAACAAGTTAATTCTGACTCATAGTGACCCTCGAGGAAAAAGGAAAGCTGACCTTATGGCATTCTAAGGCTGTAAATCATTATAGGACCAAAAGCTTCACCTTTTCCCCTAGGAGTGCCCGCTGGATTTGAACCTTTTTTAAAAATTATTTTATTGGGAGCTCTTAAAGCTCTTATCACAATCCACACATCCATACATTGTGTCGAGCACATTTGTACATTTGTTTGCCTCATCATTTTCAAAACATTTGCTTTGTACTTGAGCCCTTGATATCAGCTGCTCATTTTCCCCCTCCCCAAGCCCACCTGCCTGCCCTCATGAACCCTTGAGAATTTATAGTTGTTATTATTTTTCATGTCTTACACTGTCCGATGTCTCCCTTCACCCATTTTTCTGTTGTCCATCCCCCGAGAGGGGATTATATGTAGATCATTGTGATCAGGTCCCCCCACACACACCTTACCCTTACCACCCCGGTATCTCTACTCTCATTATTGGTCCTGAGGGGTTTATCTGTCTTGGATTCCATGTATTTCCAGATCTTATCTGTACCAGTGTACATCCTCTGGTCTAGCCAGATTTGTGGAAGGTAGAATTGGGATCATGCTAGTGGAGGGGACGAAGCACTGAAGAACTAGAGGAAAGATGTATGTTTCATAGGTGCTATACTGCTTATCTCCTTAGGACTTATCTCCTCTCCAAAATCCTTTTGTAAGGGGATATCCAGTTGCCTACAGATGGGTTTTGAGTTTCCACTCCACATTCCCCCTCATTCACAATGATATGATTTTTTGTTCAATGCTTGATACCTTATACTAACAACACCTCATGCTGACAAAGGCTGGTGTGCTTCTTCTATGTGGGCTTCCTTGTTTCTCAGCTAGATGGCTGCTTGTTCACCTTTAAGCTTGTAAGACCCCAGATGCTATATCTCTTGATAGAGAGATCAGCTTTCTTCACCATGTTTGCTTATGCACCTGCTTTGTCGTCAGTGATCGTGTCAGGAAGTTGAGCATCATGGAATTCTGGTTTAATAGGCCACAGTGTTGGACCCTCACTCTTGTGGTCAGCCACCCAACTCGCAGCCCACAATGCTATCAGAGCTTCTCAGGCTCCTTGAAAGTTAATACTAATTAGCAATTAGAAATAAAACTAAGTACCTGGGGCTGAGCCCCAGTGGCATAGTCCCTGTGGGGCTGCAGCCCACAGGGTTGGCGGTTCAAATCCAGCAGCAGCTCTCCAGGAGCAAGGCTGGGCCACCTACTCCCACCAGAGGGCAGTGATACCCCCCAAAAAACTAAGTACCTATAATTTAGAATGTACATAATTCAGTGCATATGAAAAATAATTTATTTTTGATAGTGTATTAGGCCAAATATAGTTAGAAACTAGCATTGTGGTGGGCAGTTGGTGGGGGTAGGGTGGGAATTCATATTGATGCTTGCAACCAAAAGCTAAGAGATGAATCCACGGCTTCACACTGATTCTTCCCATTCACTCATGTAACAAAGCAAAACCAGGACATATTAGAATGCACAAAACATAAAGGCCTAGAATGATAAATGGAATGTGAAGATTGCAGTTGACACTCTGGTTTTAAAAAATAAAAAGAAATCAATAATCTGCTTCTAGAAAACAAGGGCAGTGCGCCTGCTACGTAGCAATCGACATGTGACTTGGCAGTCAGAAACAATGATGCTCTGCTCAAAGACAGCAGCTAAGCTCTTATCTTGGGACGGGTGCTCCTCACTCTCTACCGCTAAACCCAAATTCATTGCGTCAAGGTGATTCTGATTCATGGTGACCCTGATAAACAGAGTAGAACTTCCCGTTAGGGTTTTCAAGGCTATAAATCGTTCTGGAATCAGGCTACATCTTTGTCCTAGAGTGGCTATTATGATAGTAACTAAGTGCTTACCTACTGCACCACTAGGGATTCCCTTCCTCTCCCAATCTCTATAGTCCTAGCAATAATCCAGTATGCTACATCAAGCTCCTCAAAGGACCCAAATTTCCCACTCCAGGGCTTAGATTTTTTTTCCCTTCCGAGCTATCATTCCAAGCACATTTGGCAAATTCTCATCCATTCCAGTTTCATTGCCTTGACCATGGTCGAACCCATTTGGACTGGTGCAAAGTCCTGGACAGTTCTCATTTCAGAAATAACAGGATTTAGTCATTCAAACTGTGTCACTTTCACCCTCTTTCTCTGTTGGTCTGATTTTCTTTCTGATGGCTTTATTTCCCAGCAGATTACTTCCAGATGGAAGCAAAGATAGTCCACATAGTTCAAGGATTGTGTCATTCATATAATCCTTGATAGCAGAGAAAAGAATGTTCTCAATAACTGAGAAATTTCCCAGAGGAACTCTGATTGCCCCAGTTTGGGGCAATGAGCCAATTCTAAGTCAATCATGTTGAGCATGGAAATACGGCATTCTGGTCAGCTTGAATCTCATGTGGTTTACCAAGGAGGGAGAGGTGGAATCGTGTAATAGACATTCCCACTTAATGGAAGATGGACAATTACTAGAACAAAATGACATCAGGATACAAATAACAGACACTCATAATGAAATCGTACTGTGCAGTAGGGTCATGGGTATCATGAACTTTGTGTGAGAGATCATAAAACTGAGCCTCAGAGATGTGAAATCCTTTCTTTGGTTGTATAGGTCAAGTAACGTGATGAATTGGATTTTAAATCAGTTGTTCTTGTTTCCTAGCTCCATCAACTCATGGAAGTCTCTGATTCTGGGTTCATGTGGGAGTTAGACAGTAATAGCAATAGGAGGCAGGTGAATAATAATCTGAAGTGGGCATTTCAAAAGCCAAACCCTAAGCTTTCCACCCTTTTTATGGGGGAAGGTCCTGCAAAGAGAAACCTGGAGGTGGCTATAGGGAGAGTCAACAAACATCTCAAGTTTGTGCAGGCCAACAATTCCCTTTGTTTCAGAAAGAAGCACATTTCATACTGTTGTTATCATTGAGTCCGTCCCAACTCACAATGACCCCTGTACAACAGAACACAGTGTTCCCCTGTTCTATCTCATCTCCATGGCCCATTGTTGCAAACACCTTGCCTTTTGAGTGCCTTGCAACCCAGGAGCTCATCTCCCAGCCCAATGTTAGACAACATTCTGTTATGATATATATAAGATTTCCATGGACTAAGTTTCAGAACCAGATTACTAGAAATCTTCCTATTCTGTCTCGGCCTTGAAACTTGACTGACACCCACCCACTGGACATGATCCTGCTGATATTTGAAAGACTAACTGAATAGTTTCCACCATCAAAACAACACAGACTGCCAAAGGATGGCAAATGGGCACATGAGTGGTGGACTCTCTAAATTAAAAACAAAACCAAACCTTATAGCTACAATATAGAAAACCCAAGGAATGATGTCTACATTAACTCACCCAAATGAAAGCAATTCTTCTGTGTCTCATTTATATTTGTATCTTCATTGTCTGGCATGTTCTTGATTTTAGATGCCATCAGGTCCATTCTGCTGATCCTGTGGCATCCACACAATTATTATGTTTGAAATGAGAGTTGCAGCCACTGTGTCTCCCTTTTTCATTGACGCTCTAACAAGTATGGTGCCCTTTTCCAGGGAATGGCATCTTTTGACAATATGTCCACTATATGTAAGATAAAGTTTCATCATCATCGCTTCCAAGGAGTTTTCTGGCTTTGTTTCTTCCATAAAATACTTGTGTGTTCTTCTAGCAGTATAAGGTACTTTTAATCTTCTTCTGAAACACCTAATTCAAGTGCATCAACTCTTCTGAGGGCTTCCATATGCAATGTCCAACATTCACAAGTGTAAATGAGGTGATCCTCATAGTGACACTGTCTTTCTTTAATATTTTAAGAGAGATTTTACAGCATATTTCCCCCCATGCAGCATGCCGTTTGATTTCTTGACTTCTGCGGCTAAGTGTGCTGACTGTGACTCCAAGGAAAATGGAATCCTCGACAACTTGAACTTTTTCTCCATTTATCACGATGTTGTTTATTGGTCAGTTTGTGAGGATTTTAGATTTCTTTACACTGATTTTTCATGCATAACACAGGTGGCAGTCTTTGATATTAATCGGAAAGAGCTTCAAATCTTCTTTGCTTTAAGCAAGCAGAGTTGTTCCATTTGCATGTCACAGGTTGTTAATAAGCCCTCTTCCAAGTCTTACATTGTGTTGTTCTTCATAGACTCCAGTTCTCAGATTATTTGCTTAGCAGACAACCCTGATCCACACTTTTCTTGATGTTAAACCATGCAGTATACGCTTCCTCTGTTTTAGATAACTGCTTTTGGATCCGTTTAGTGGGTCCCCAGCCGCACAAGTAAGTGTTCTGAAATCCCCATTCTTTGCAATGCTATGCATAGCTCATTTTGGTCCACACAGTCGAATGATTTCACATACAAAATAAAGTGCAAGCAAACATTTTCCTCATGTTTTCTGCTTTCAGCCAAGGTCCATTTGGTGTCAACACGGATAACCCGGATGCCACAGCTTCTTCTGAATCCAGTTTGAATTTCTGGCCGCTCCCTATCCATCAATTGCTGCATCTTTAAAAAATCTCTTCAGCAAAATTTTCCTGGAAGTTGATATCAATGATACTGTAAAATAATTTCAGCATGCTATGGGGTCATCTTTCTTTGGAATGGGCACAAGTACAGGTGTCTTCCACTGAGTTTGCCAGGTCAGGGACTGTCTTCCAAATTTCTTAGTATTGACTAGTGAGTTCTTCCAGTGCTGCATCAGCGTGTTGGAGCATTTCCATTGATAGTGTATCAATGCCCGGAGCCCCGGTCTTCATTAATGCCTTCAGTGCACCTTGGGATCATTCTTTCACTGTAATATTTCTTAATCTATGCTGTCTCTGGAAACGGTTGAATGTTGACCAATTCTTTTTGACACCATGGTTCTGTGTATTTCTTCCATATTCTTCTACTTATTTTCTTTTTTTTTTTGTTTTGTTTTGTTTTTTGTTTTTTGTTTTTTTTTTTTTTTGAGCATCACTGCTCTCCGGTGGTGGGAGTAGGAGGCCCAGCCCCACTGCTGGAATTGAACCTCCATCCCAGTGGGCCGCAGTCCCGCGCACAACCACTATGCCACCGGGGGTCAGCCCCTTATTTTCTTAATTAATTTGTTTATTTTTAAAAATCATTCTGTTGGGGGTTCATACAGCTCTTATCACAATCAATACATCACATCCATTGTGTCAAGCATATGTTTACATTTGCTGCCATCATCATTTTCAAAGCATAATTCTTCCTACTTGAACCCTTGGTATCGATTCATTTTTTCCCCTCTACTTCCCACACCCTCCCTTCCTCACAAACCCTTAATAATTTATAAATTATAATTATTTTACCGGCTGAGCCCCGGTGGCGTAAGTGGTTGCGTGGGGGACTGCGGCCCACAGGCTTGGTGGTTCAAATCCAGCAGTGGCTCTCAGGAGCAGCACTGGGAAGCGCCCACGACCACCAGAGGCAGTGATGCCCCAAAAAGAAAAAAAAATTATTTTACCATGTCTTACTCTGTCCAATGTCTCCCTTCACCCACTTTTCTGTTGTTTGTCTCCCTAGAAGGGAGACAATGTAAATCCCTGTGATCGGGATCCTCCCACCTTCCCATTACCCTCTTGGTATTACTATTCTCATTATTGGTCTGGAGGGGTTTATCTGTCCTGGATTCCCTGTGTTTCCAGCTCTTATCTATACCCATGTCATGCTCTGGTCTGGCCAATTTCTAAGGTAGATTTGGGGGTCATGATAGTGGTGAAGGAAGAATTAAAGAACTAGAGGAAAATTGTATGCTTCATAGGTGCTATACTGCACCCTGGCTGACTCATCTCTTCCTCGTGACCCTTTTGTAAGAGGATGTCCGTCCATTTGTCTACACATGGACTTTGGGTCTCCACTCTGCCCTTCCCCTTGTTCACATCAATATGACTGTTCTGGTCCTTTGATGCCTGATACCTTAATACTAAACCTATAAATACATACACATAGATATATTTCCCATCATCATACTTAAGTATATTTACATATGTGTATGCCTATATTTAGACCTCTATAGTAGACCTGTTTGCGATGTCTTTCCTTTATGTCCTTTTACTTTCCTCTTGTTCCACTATCATGCTCTGTCTTCATTTGGATTTTAGTGCTTCCTTTCAGTTACATTGCCCTTGATCCAGTCCTATCAGGTCTCTTACACCTTCCTTGCCATCGATTTTACATCACTTGTTTTTCCCTTGTCCCTGGATTTGCTAACACTACTTCTTCCCCCGCCCCCCTCCTAATGGTCCCCCTGGAACCGTTGGTCCATTGTTTTCTCCTCCAGATTGTTTATCCAAGCTGTCTAGATAGACCTGCAGAGATAATAATATGCACAAAAGACAGAGCAACAAAACAAAGCAACAACAAAAACAATGACAAAAATAAAGAAAAGCCTATAACTAGTTCAAAGTCAGTTTGTTGACCTTTAGGAGTGTTTTCCAGTCAAGTCTGATGAGGTTCTATACCCTGGTCCCACAGTCTCTTTTTGATCTTCCCTCGGGACTTCCTTGTTCTGCCCCCCTCGCTGTTCTACTGTACCCCCTTAGTGTTTTGCATCAGTGTGGTGGGGTCAGAGCAGGTGCAATTCCCACATCGTGTCTCCAGGATTGTCCCCTGCAGGGCTATGGATCAGTGAGGACTGTTGTATCTTGCAGTGGGGCTGGTCATATGGTCCTCTCTGTGCAATGGCTGCTCTGAACAGGGATCTTGTCTCAGGGGAGAGGGGCCAAAATGTGCTCCACTCTCTTCCTCCCCCTTCATTTGTTCCCATGTGCTCTGATCAGACATGTCCCTCTCCCTGAGTTGTAGCTTCAGTGCTATCCTTTGAAGTAAAATTTTCTGTGGGAAGGGTGGCTATTCATGTAGTTGGGATTGGGGCTGGCCCATCAGAACCATCTACTGCTTCATGCCAGTATGTTGCATGCACATCTTGGAGCACCAGGTTGAAGCATGTTCCCTATCTCCCTGTGAAGATATAAACAATACCCTCTCATTGGGTGGGTTAGTGCCCTGATCCCCCACTACCCATATCTTTTATTTTCTGCCCCTTCTTTGCCTTGGCCATTCTTTGAGTCAAGGTTGCTGCTGCAGTTGTAACCAATTCTAGACAGAGCAAAGAGGGAAATAAAGATTCCCGAGTACATGGTTTATCTTTAATATGATGCTAAAGTTGCACACATCACTTACAATAACCTCGTATCAGCAAACATGTACTCTTCTACACCCCACAAAAATATCACTGCCAAGGTGATAAATAAAACAGTAGCTGGGCAGTCAAGCCACCAGTCCAGACTCAGGTATTTTCTTACTAAACAGAGAGAGGCTAGCAGTCTTTGTCAGAATAGCCTTGTTGCAGCAAATAGGTCATATAGGATACTCTACTAATGTCAACATAAGGACATTTTACCACACAGTAGATGAGCCTCTTGAAAGGTGATCATTAAACTCAGCAATGGATAATTCCAAAGTTAATATTCCCATATGTATGCATTTAGAAAAATGTTGATCAGTTCAGGATCTTGATAGCTTCAACTACTAGAATCAGCTACACCTGGTTTATGCGTCATCCCCGAATGATTCAAGGAAGCATCTGTCACTGCATGACCTTTATCATAAATAGGAACCATGTTTGGAGAGGAGTAAGGGACCATCGGCTTCTCTGAAGGACTTCCACAACGTGTGCTGCATCGGCCTCTTTGTTAGATCTTGTTCACGCCTGATCACCTAGGTGCTTCACTTGTGTCATCATCACCTCTCTCGTCTTTCCCATGCATGAGAAAGTGGGGATTTACCTCCTTACACTCAGTCTCAGCTGTTTGCTAGGAGTCTTTCTTTAAAAAAAAATTAAATCAGGGATGTGAGTTTTACCACTCCCTGGTGCTATGTATGCCAGTGCATATCAAGTAAATTTTCTTTAGTTGTTAATGCCAGCTGGAAATAAGCTTATTTTGGCCTTTGGACTTGCTGTGTTAAATTGTTATCCATCTATTGGAACTCTATGTGCTTGGTGTGAGGCAAGAACGGAAACTTCGGTCTGAACCTTATGGTCTATTGATCCTACTAGGTTTTGCCATGAAGACCCCGCTTGCTGCTCTGTTGGACTTGCCTGGGTGACCACTAGAGTAGACACTTGCTTCAGAGAAAAAGGATAGAAACTCGTTAACAGATTCTTTAATTCTAGAACCAAGCTAAGACTGGCTTGACTTTAAGTTCCAAGTGTTTGTGGTACAGAACCTAGCCCATTTGATGGCTGGATGAATGAGGATCTTAGACATGCATAAGAAAGAAGGGAAACCTAGGAAGAAGCCTAATTCTGAGAAAAAAATATTATAAATGCTCCAACTATTTCTTACTTTGCAATATATTTTAGAGTTTGCCCACAATACTAAACCTTGCCCTACATTGACATCCAACTAGCAGCAAGGTCAGCTAGATAACTTTTGGAGTTCTCTGCAAAATGGGAAGACAATTTTTCTTGTGAATATTTGTTCAAAAATTGGTAGAGTTTTGTGATGGTGACAGGAGAACATTCAAATCAAGTGCAGGGGCCTTCTGAGCATGGGGCCCTCTGAGGACTGCACAGGTTTTCAGACCCTCAAGCTGGTCCATCCAGCTGCCATTTTACATTCATAAATTCTGCTCTCCAGAAAAGAACTGACATAAGATCAATTAGGTCCTTTCTAGAGAATCGGAACTAAAAGACAATGAGATAAAGTCCATTAGATAGTGAGTCCTAAGTGAACGGGGACTTGCAACAGGTGGTCCTTTGTTAACATATGCACGTCGATGTATAAACAGTGAAAGCTAATGGGTAAGAAAGATTGAAGAATGTAGCGGAGGGATTGAGATTGGTTAAGATTGTCAAGACACCACAGAGGGAGGGAAGAAGAGAAGAGGAGAGGATTGGAAAGGAGGAGTGAGGAGGGGGACAGAAAGAGAGAAAGAAGCAGCCCAATGGTCCTCAAGAGGCTTGCTCATAGGGACCATTTTCCAAGTTTCCTAAGTCCAGTTATACAGCTGTTGTTCTGGCAACACCCTGTCCCTTCTCTTCTGATCAACGGATGATGACTTGACGTAGCAGAGGTCACTGGCTTTTTTCTTCTTCCTAACGCTGCCCCACCTCCCAGTAAAGGCAGAGAGACATAAGCCAACTGTGTGCTATCAAAAAGGATTGGCTTACAATTTCTTGACCTTTTCTACCTATGTAGAAACACTAACAAACTACCGACCTGAGCAATTAAGTGACCCAGATCGAAGGGAGAAGAGGGCTGCAGGCTGGCTATAGAATAGGACAGTTAGAAGTCTCTTCACTGTTGTAATGCAGACTATGAGCCTGCCTCATAATTGAAGGTGGGAGGAAGTAGAAGAAACAAAGAAAATATATTAAATATTTTATTAATTTAAATTATTCAAATATATATTGCTCACTGACTTCATTATTTTTTTCAAATATAGGGCTACCACCATTTTTCCCCATTAGTAGATTAATTAGAGTTCAAAATCATCAATATAAGCCATGCTCTTAATAGATCATCTGATATTTCCAGTATTCCTTAATTGATGGCTTAAAGATTCTTTTTTTTTGGGGGGGGGGAACATCACTGCCTTTGGTGGTCATGGGCGCTACCCAGTGCTGCTTCTGAGAGCCACGGCTGGGTTTGAACTGCCAAGCCCATGGACCACAGTACCGTACTCAACCACTTACGCCACCGGGGCTCAGCCCCGGCTTAAAGATTCTTACAAAGTACCATTAATGCAAAATTTCCCCAGTCTTTTATGACATTTTCCAATATTTTGTGATAGTCTCATCAGCTATTTTCTTGCAATTTTTATGACCGATTGAGGCTTTTCAATTACTTGAATTTTTTTTCAATTACTTGAATTTTTAAAGACATGTTTTAGATACAGTAAAGCTCACCAAATTTAAACAGATACTGTGATGTCAAGGTCAAGCTTATATTTTTTGGACTTGTTCCTGTAGTTTCTTACTGGTTTCCCAACCACCATCAGCTGTTGATGGTGATCCTCCCTTTGGAGGAGAGGTAGAGAGAGAAAGCGAAGGCTTGTTTGAACTTGGGCTTCCAAAAGCTGACTTCTTTTGAATGTTGTGTATGAGAAATTAAAGACTAGGAAGAGAGTGTAGGCAGAAAAATTCTCATGCTCATGATAGAGTCTGGAAGGCCAAGACTTTAATGGAGAAAAGTCTTCCATTTGTGGATTGGAAATGAATCCCAGTCACATTCTCCAGGCCAAAAATCATTCCCACAAACTGCCCCCATAATAGTGCTACTTTTAAATTATTCTTACAAGTACATGGCTGCTTACTATGTATGCCTGGAAGCTATCTTCGGTTAAAAGCAATCAGGCCTGATTGTCCACCCTTCCCTTCAGATACTGATGCTAGATCCATCCCCTGGAGAAAGCTCAGAGATCGAGCTGACATCTTAACTCTAGTACCTGTCCATCCTGTTACAAATGTGGTATCGTTGGTGTCTGCCCATCTTGTTATGTATGTGCTTACTGGGGCTTGCTAGCCCGAGACTATGTAAGCCTGTGAATAATACATTCACTCTCTCTCTCTTGTTCCTGGCAGAGGTCAGTCCTTGCCTGCCTTGTCAGTTGTCCCTGTATTTTCCCTTTCAGTTCTACATTCACTACCCAGGACCCTCTTGGTTGTAAGACTGATCCTTACAGCTGTGTTCTTCTGTCTTCTCCTAGTTGTTGAGTCTTTCTTTCTTTCTTCCTATTAACAGCTACTTATTTTTTATTTAATTTTGTTTTGTTTTGTTTTTGGGGGGGGGCATCACTGCCCTCTGGTGGGAGTGGGAGGCTCTGCCTTGCTCCTGGAGAGCTGTTGCTGGATTTGAACTGCCACGCCAGTGGGCTGCAGTTCCGCACCAAACTAGTACGCCACTGAGGCTCAGCTCTTAATTTAATTTTTTTTAATAAACCATTTTATTGGGACATAATCCAAGTATCATACAACTCAATAGTCCAATCATATTAGGAAGAATTATACACTCATTACCATAACACAATCAATTTTAGAATATTTTCCTCTTCCTTGTACTCCTTGCTATTAGGTCCCCAT
Organism: Nesogale talazaci; assembly: GCA_004026705.1. Classification (NCBI taxonomy): domain Eukaryota; kingdom Metazoa; phylum Chordata; class Mammalia; order Afrosoricida; family Tenrecidae; genus Nesogale; species Nesogale talazaci. The sequence goes on along the minus strand of PVJH01005682.1, from coordinate 60,006 downwards.
TGAGTAGTTCTTAGTTGGTTTTGTTTTGTGTTTCCTGTTTTACTGTCTGACACTATTCAGCTTAGAATTAGTTGTAATTATATTTTTGGTTTCTCTCTCTTTAAAAATAAAATACTGATTAGGGTATATTTAGATTTGAAAAAAAATGTTACAGAGCTAGCACAGAAAATTATTTTAGACTTTTCACTCAGGCACAGATTCTCCTAACATCATCATCTTGTGTTATTGTGCACTTATCAAAAGTGAACAGTCAAAATTAACACATTACTATTCACAAAGCTCCAGCTATCACTGAATTTTAATATTTTTACCATTAAAGTGTTTTTTTTCTCTTCTAGAGTCCCACAGGATACCACATTACCTTTAGTAGCCATGCTTTCTTCGTCTTCTGTGGTTTCTGACATTTTCTGTCTTTCCTTGATTTTTATAACATTGACAATTTTGAGCAGTAGTAGTCATATATGTTGTACAACGTCCCTCAAATTACTATTATTGAACCAAAAGAGATCTTTATTTATTGTAGGTATAAGCCTTTTCTCAGATGTGTATATTTTTAACATTTTTATTCTTAGTTCATGATTTGCCTTTCATTTGCTTTCAAAGATCAATGGCTATTAATTTTGATAAAGTCCAATGTGTTGGCTTCTTTTATATATAATTACTTTTTATCCCACCAAAGAGATTTTATTTTAACACCATGTCTCAAGGATTGCCTATTTTCTTCTTGACGTTTTATACTTTTATATCTATGGCACTTTAGATCTATGATCCATTTTGAGTTAATTTTTGTCAATTTAATTTTTAAACCTTATTTTATGTTTCATAAAACTTATTTCAGCACTCTTATCTTTGTACTAATATGTCTTTGGTTTTATATAATATTCAAATTATATTATTGTATTACCAAGTACCAGATTGGGGAAGCACAATTGATTCTTGCTACTTGTACCACTTACCTAAGCAAACAAGTCCAATCCAAGGGTAAATCAAAAAAGAATTATTATGATTGCTCCATTCATACATATTTATAGCTTTATTCTACACAAAATGTGTGTGAATATGTCTCTGCAATCAGTGGATAACTGCAGACAAATTCTCTCAGTGCTACACACATCTTAATCTTATAGTGACTTTTAAAACAGGATACATTTTGTGCCCTAGGGAGAAAAACAATTTTGCGTTCAAAACTAACATCAAGGTTTTAATAAAACCCAAGTGGGCATCATCCCAAATCATGAAAGCTTTCCCTGTCTCACAAAACAGCAATAATGAACCCACACACACAGGACTAGGATGAATCAAATGTTTTCAGGAAGATAAAAAAGACCTCAAAGATAAGCTAATAGTAAAAAGACCATCAACTTTAATCGATGAGAAACTGGCCAAAGTCCAGACACTGTTGGAATAAGACCACAGAATTACCATTGATGCAATAGTTACAAAATTGGAGACCTTGCATGGGTCAGCATTTCAATATTAAGAAAATATCTTGGCCTCAGCAAACTTTCAGCTTATTGGGTGCCAAAAGTATTGTGTGAAGATCCACTAGATAGTTCTATGAGCATCAGTCTTTTAAGTAAGTTGAATGTAAGGATGACAATTTTATGGAATAAATTATAACCAGAGATGAGACGTGGCCTTACCAAAATGTTCCAGAGCAAGGTCTGACCAAAACAGTGCCTTCCAAGGGGATCTGCTGGGCCAGTTATGCTCCAGACAGAAAAGTTCACTCAAAGAGTTATGATGACTAGTTTGTTGGTGGTTTCTTTTAATCCCAAAGGGTAATCTTGGTAGATATTTTTAAAGGACATAGGATGAAAACAAGGGCTTATTATGAAGAGATTTTAAGAACTTGAAAACTGCATTGGAAAGGAAAAGACTGGAAAATTGTGTCCAGAAATTTTTCCATCACAGCAATGTACTTGTTCATTATTTAAGGTAGCAAGAACTAGCCTATGAAAATAAATCCTTCGAGAAACCTTCCCCCAGCTACACCCGCCCCCCAAGTCCTTATCTTGCCTCTTCAGACTTCAAGCTTCCGAAACTCAAATAACATTTCAAAGGAATACAATTTGAGTTCCTCAAGAATACCCAAACTGCCATTTTGATGTAGCACAAATTAGAGTGTAGAATTCTTCAGGGAAAGTTTAAAAGAGGTGAAACTACTGCCTTTTGAGAAGTGTCTACACCTAGATGGAAGATATGTTGAGAAATAATCACCTCACATTTTCATATTTCTATTTAATAAGGATTTCTATGATTTTGTAACAACACTGTGTAATGTCCTCTACCACCCACTGGAGAATAGCCTTGCTAGCCTTAAATCTTCAAGACAAGTTTCAATGAGTAAGTTAACTGGTGGAATAGTGAGTTTGGGCTAATCTGGTATATATATAAGGGACAGGAAGGTGATATAAAAAAAAATCTGCCAGAGATAGAAAAAGAGCCGGTGAAGCTAGTCCCAAATTGTCTTTATTTTTGCATATGATTTGTTTGTTTAATGAACAAGCTGAAATAGTAGTCTACAAGCAAACTGTATTATACAGTTCTAAGATACCATGACAGTAATTCAGTAATGCTAAACTGATGTAAGTTTGTTGTTATTTGCTTCGGGGGTATTGTTGGCATTGATCTTCAGTTTTCCTTAAGATTTCTTTTTCTTAAAAGGAGCCCTATGAGGACAGTGTGGGAGTCCTGGCAGGGCTTAAGCAAGGGGAATGTAACTGAGACGAAGTACTGAAACCCAAATGAAGGCTGAGCATAATAGTGGGACAAGAGGAAGGTAGAAAGAATTAGAGGCAAGAGCTAGGAGGCAAAGGGCACTTGTATTTATGATAAGAAGGGAATAAATCTAGGTACATATATTTATAGGTTTAGTACTAAGGTAGCAAATGGACCTTGGGTCTCCATTCAAGTACTCCCTCAATACAAGAACACTTTGTTCCATTAAACTAGTATTCCATGATGCTCATGGATCCAATACAATCACTGAAGTCAAATGTGTACATAAGCAAATGTGGTGAAGAAAGCTGATGGTGCCCAGCTATCAAAAAATATAGCATCTGGTTTCTTAAAAGCTGGAAGATAAACAAACGGCCATCTAGCTGAGAAGTAACCAAACCCACACAGAAGAAGCACACCAGCCAGTGTGTTTGTGGGGTGTCAAAATGATCAGGTCTCAGACAACAGATAGGAAAAACCTTCCCTCCTCCCCTCCCCCCATCTATCCCCTACCCTCCTAGTATCTCTACTCTCATTATTGGTACTGAGGAGTTTATCTGTCCTGAAATCCCTGTGTTGCGAGCTTTTATCTGTACCAGTATATATGCTCTGGTCTAGTGGATTTGTAAGGTAGAATTGGGGTTATGATAGTGGGGTAGGGGAGATAGCATTAAATAACTGGAGGAAGTTGTATGTTTCAACAGAGCTATATTGTACCCTGACTGGTTAATCTCTTCCTTTGGATCCTTCTGTGAGGGGATGTCCAATTGTCTACAGATGGGTTTTGGGTCTCCACTCTGACCTCCTCCTCGTTCGCATCAATATGATAGTTTGTTTTGGGTCTTTGATGGCTGATACCTGATCCCATTAACACCTCATGATCACACAAGCTGATGTGCTTCTTCCATGTGGACTTCGTTGCTTCTCAGCTAGATGGCTGCTTGTTTATCTTCAAACCTTTAAGACCCTAGATCTTTAAGACCCTAGATGCTATATCTTTCTCTTTTGCCATATCTTTTGATAGCCAGGCACCATCACCTTTATTCACCACATTTGCTTATGCACCCATTTTGTCTTCAGTAATTGTGTCAAGAAGGTGAACATCACTGAGTGCCAGGTTATTAGAACAAAGTGTTCTTTCATTGAGGGAGTACTTGAGTAGAAGCACAATGTCTATCTACCACCTTAATACTTAACATATTATGATATGTACATAAGTCTGTTTTGTTATTGTTATAAATATATGTACATGCCTATATTTAGACCTCTATAAATGTCCTTTGCCTTCTAGTTCTTTCCTCTCTTTTCCTTTACTTTTCCCTTATCCCACTATTATGTTCAACTTTCATTTGTCTTTCATTAATTCCTCTTGGTTATATTGTACTTGATCAAGCCCCTCCAGGCATCCTATGCCCTCCTTGCCACCAATTTTAGATTACAGGTTGTCTTTTGTCCCTGGGTTTGTTGGTCCCACCCCCTCTTCCTTCCCCTGCCTCCTCTCTCCACCCTTCACCCCCACTCCCTGGAAACATAGGTCCTGTTATTTTCTTTTTGGGATTGTTTATCCTGCCTGTTTTCTAGATAGACATACAAAAACAAAACAAAGCAAAAAACTAACAACAACAACAAAAGATGTGGTAGTCCGGGTAGACTAGAGAAACAAATTCATAAACACACATATGTATATAGGGGAGAAGTTTATATACAAGAGGAATGGAACATTGAGAAAGTATCCCAACCCATTCCAGTCCAAGTCCATAATCCAATATTAGCCCATATGTCCAATACCAATCCATAAGTCCTCTTCACACTCATGAGCCACAGAAAATGATGTCAGAATAATCACAGGTCAGTGGATGCAGTCTTGTGTATCGAGTGGTGGCGGAAGCATCTCAGCGCTAATAGGGGCCTTCATGGGGCTTCTCAAGCATCTCAGTACTGGCAGGAGTCTCTATGTGACTTTACTGGCTTCAGAGGTCTGGGTCCATTAGGGTATGCCCATGTAGTTTCTTCTATGAGACCACAGAGAGCCCACCTTGTGTCTTGTCAGTAGAGAGTCTCCAAGAGACTTTGTCTATAGTCTCTCACCTCCACAAGGGAAATATCACGAGATTTCCCAGAATTCTCAGGGAAAGTCACGCCCACACAGAGGTCTCATTGGCTGTCTCCAGATTGACAGGTTAGACTCCACCCCTGCACTCCCAATCATGAAAATAACACCAAAGTACATGACTGCCACAAAAGAAAAGCCAATAAATAGTTACAGGTCTGTCGGTTGACCTTTATGAGTCTTTTCTGATTAATTCTGATGAGGTGCCACGTCCTGCCCCCCAAAGTCTATTTTAGGGATTCTTCAGGAACTGCATTGCTTTGCTCCCCTTGCTGCTCTGTTCCACATCCTTTGTGTTCTGCCCTGGTGTTGTGGGATCAGATCAGGCACAGTTCCTGTACTGTGTCTCCAGTGTCGGGGGGAAATATTTTTTTGGTAAGTGATAGAGCGGGAAATCTATGGGGAAGATGCTATGGCATAGAAAGATGCTATGTTAAAGGAGAGGGAGTCAGTGGCATCACTAGAGGGTTGTAGGCTATGTGGAAGCCCCTGGGTGACACTGTCAGAGGGAATAATGCCAAAAGGTCTATCTAAAAACATTTTGGCAGTGTTTCAATAGAAATATGTGGGGTTTTTTAAAGAATAATACAACCTCTCTGGTTCATTCTAGTGATCTAGTTTGGGAAACACTGCTCTAAGACCTAAAAAAAGAAGGCTGTTCTACCAAGTTCTGACTCTCACAGGACTCACTGCATAGGGACCTTGGACTTCAAACCCAGGCGGCCATTTTGTAATGTTGATGTGAAGAGATTGGTCAGCATCCTGACATCATGTGCTTTCTTTCTTTTTTTGTCATGTTATTTCTGAGGCAATACTAGAGTTGCAAATACAAACCATTATTTTTAGATCTATAAAGGAATATGGTTTGTTTCTGGACCATATGATTTAAGCTACTGATTGTAAAATTTCTTTTACCTGTCAGCACATCATAGCTAAATTATAGCAAGGGTGGCATAGCAATTATGCATTGGGCTGCTAACCTCAAGGTCAGGAGTTCAAAACCACCAGGTATTCCCCAGGTGAAAGAGGAGGCTTTTTACTCCCAGAAAGAATGACAGTCTCAGAAATCCAGGAGGGCAGGTCTACTCCATCCCATAGAGTTGCTCGAGTGGGCATCAACTGTCTAGCAGTGACTTTGTTTTTCCATTTAGTGTTAGTCTTTGTTTGTTTTAAAATTGAGTCATTAAAAGGCACTATGAACTCTATTTCCATGGCCTGAAAAAAAGTAGCTGAATTAGCAATTGGATTTAATTTCTTCTTGGCATTTCTAGTACTAATTACAGCAAAAAGGCCTAGTAAAATACCTATCTATTCCCATAAGCGTCACCCACTGCCAGTCAGGTGATTCCAACTCAGAGAAATCCTGTAGGACAAGCAGAACAACTCCATAGGGTTTGGAAGACTATACATCATGTGGGAACAGACAACCTCATCTTTCCCCCAAGGAACAAATAGTGGGTTTGAACCACGAACCTTGAATTTAGTAGTCCAATGCTTAAATCGCTGTGACACCAAGGCTCCTTCGATAACATTTCAGCCCTTGGAAACGTTATGAAGCCGTTGAGCTCTGGCACATGAGTCAGAAACAGTCGATGGCAACAAGTCTGGTATTTTTGTCTTGATTTTTTGTTCTTGATTTTGAGTAGGAGGTCCACTTAATCCAACTTAAATGGAGAGAAACCTGTGTCCTTTTGCAGAAATACCTCTTTCACCTGCCCACACCAAAGGATAATACCTACTACACAATGCTAAGTAGAGACAGTTATTATAGTTTTACTTTTCACCCAAGTGATCTTGATCCAAAGTGTATCCCTAACATTATGTCCCAGAATAGTAGATAATAATACAGCTGCAAACAGTGGCCAGTTTCAGAGACCCAGTGCTCAGTTTTCATCCTGTATGATTCCCTCTTAAGAACATCTCTTGGGATGTTGGGCAGTGTACGGCAGGACAAAATAATGTATAAATTATCAAGGGTTCATGAGGCGGGAGAAGGAGGAAGATGGGGAGTCGATAGGAAGGGTTCAAGTAGAAAGAGAATGTTTTGAGAATGATGATGGCAACAAAAATGTACCAATGTGCTCAACCCAGTGGAAAGGTGCCTGAATTGTGATGAGATATACAAGACCCCAGTAAAATGATTTTTAAAATAAGAAAGAAAGAAAATCTCTTGGCCTGAAAGCATTTTCACTCTCTATTATTAATCATTGAACAGTCCTAATCCAGAGTTTTTGCTTATGTTCTATTTGGTCTTGGTTATACCTAACTCCAAAATCATTTCCATTGAGTCAAATTCAGCTGATAGCAACCCTTTTTGACAATATAGAACTCGCCCCTCCCGCGTGGGCTTCCCAGACTATAACGTTTTGTTTCACTTTGTTTTGTTTTGGCATCACTGCCCTCTGGTCGTTGTGGGAGCTACCCAGCCTTGCTCCTGGAGAGCTGCTGCTGGATTTGAACTGTCAAGCCCGTGGGCTGCAGTGCCGCACTCAACCACTATGCCACCAGGGCTCAGCCCAGACTGTAACTTTTTACTGGAGTAGAAAGCCTTGTCTTTCTCCTGTGAATCAACTGACTGTTATGTTAGTGACATAACCACTATGTCACCATTAGTTCTACTCAAGCGTTCAAATGATGTGTTACATTGGGCAAGTATGCTGCAAAAGCTCTCTTTAAAGTGTTGAAAAGCAACGATATCTCTTTGAAGATGAAGGTGTGCCTAACTCAAGGCACATATGCATGCTAAAACTGGACAATGAATACAAAAGAACAAAGGAGGTCTGATGGCTTGAATTATGTTGTTGGCAAAGAATATTGAATATAGCACGGACTACTAGAAGAACAAAGTCATCTTTCTTGGAAGAGGTACATTTAGAAAACTCCTTCAATGGGAGCATGGGAGACCTCCTCTCATGTCTGCATTCAGAGTAACAATTGTGGAGATGGGAGAAGACCAGGCAGTGTTTTGTACTTAGTAGGGTAGCTAAGTCAGAAGCTACTTGATGATCCCACCCAAAGAGTTTGACAGGTACAAAAATAAATAGTGGCATCATAAAGAGACCTGATTTACCTTGGTTATTTAGCGTTGGTTCTGAAATAGTCTTCAGGGAAAGCACATTCTTCCTGAGGAGATAGTTCACTAACCTCAGCGTTCTTATAAGGTTCTTCTAAGAAGAATTTTCTCTCTATAAAAATGTGTTCAGAACATTACTTTCTCTAACCTTCAAAATGTTTTTTACACTTGGGTTATGATGTGCTATTGAAGAATTGCCGTCTTTTTAAATCTAATTTAATTAATCAGAAGCCCCACACTATAATGTAGATACACATAATCTTAAAGTACAATCATTTGACTTATTATTAATTTGGAATATGCTGAGCAAATAATTTTTGCTGTTAAAAGAACCTACCTACGTTGGTCTCTGAATTGTAGCCTGACAAATTTAATTATCAGTCTTCTTTCATTTCTTTTGGAAGCATACCTTCAAATATCAAATCACAGAAGCTGAGATAAACGTTTTGACTAACATAAAATAAAGCGATCGGTAGGCACAAAATAGAGAACAGTTTAAAATGCTCTTCCAGATAAATTTGAGAAGACTAAAAAATGTATGAAAAATAAATATTTAGCTCAACTCCATCATTGGAAGGCATGGCTAAGACAGAAACAAAAATAACAACACATAGGAAACATAAAAGTCATCATTTCACATTGAAAACAAAAACATTATATCATATTAGCAGAGCGTGTGGGCCTCAGAAAGCCGAATCATACACCTGGTCATTAGCAAGAGACTTATGTCCGGTTTTCTTCACTCCCAGTATTGTGCTGTTTTGGTGGTGGTGGTTTTTCCATTAATATTGACTGATAGCATACATTTTGCCCATATTTTTAACCATTGTAATGACATATAATTCACATGTCCTATAAATCAGTAGTTCAAATACAGCAAAAGGAACTGTGCAACCCACGTCACAATCAATTTTACTTTTTGTTGTTGTTTTGGGGCATCACTGCCCTCTGGCGGTGGGAGTAGGAGACCCAGTCTTGCTGCTGGATTTGAACCTCCAACTCAGTGGGCCGCAGTCCTGCACACAACCACTACGCCACCGTGGCTCAGCCCCCACAATCAATTTTAGAACATTGTCTTCATTCTTACATTACTTGTTATTAGCATCTCCAATCTCCCCAACCTCCTCTCCAAGAAAACATTAATCCACGTGTCTCTACAGGTTTACCTCTCCAGGATTTCATATAAAGAAAATCATATGATAGCAAGAAAAACAAAGAAACAATGACAATAAAATAAGACTGAAAAAGCTCGTTCCAAAGGGAAGTAGGAAGAAATAATAAAAAGTAGGCCAAGCTAAAAGTGGATCAGAAGGGAAAACAAATGGGAAAGTGTTAAACTTAAATCAAACTGCATCTTCAGTCATTCACTTTCCAATTCACCCTCTCTGTGAACAAGACTGTTCACATGCATGTTTAATGGTCTGAAGGAATTCTCTAGAGGGTTAATCTATGTGGGGACTCCTCAAATGAAGTTCAGGCATTCACTGTTATCCTTTGCTTTCTGCAAATCAATGTTCATAATTTAAGTTCTAATATCATTCTTTCCTCTGACCTTGGTTTCGGCCATTCAAAATCCTTGGATCACATGGGCTGGTGTGCTTCTTTCATGGGGGTTTAGCTGGCACTTAGATGGCTGCTTGTTTAAGACAAGTCTTTAATATACACTTACAAATGATTAAAATGACAAAGTTTATATGTATTTTTACCATAATCAAATTTAAAATAACACCTCATCATTTCCCCCCAATATGATTGCTGAGTTAAGTATAAACTGGTAGTGACCAATAGGATATGATCTCCTAGCTTTATCTGTTCTACTACAAAATCTCCAAGTTAACAGTAAGCTCCCTTAGTGTGCTGAATGAGCAGTAAAGAACTGAGGTAAAGTAAGTCCATTCTGCACACCATGCTGTGGGACCACTGCCCATTTCCTATTCAGAGACATCTGTTTCATTATTTAGTTCTCATTGGACCATAATCTAACTTGGTCCACCAGTCCAGGGATCAGAATGAATATTCTAATATCCCCAAAGTTAGTATTTTCTCTGCCTGCTTTATTTAATAGTGAATCATTAAGGGTACAATAGCTTTAAAACCCAGCTTCATAGTTTTCATCAAATATATTTTATTGTCCTACATTTTCTGTTCCCATTAATTTTACTCAGCTGTCTAGAACTAGGAAAATATAGGGATTTACCCATTGTGTGAATATTCTTTGTTCAAACTGGCTAGAAAATGACAGAGAGTTCTTTCTTTAATCGTACTTGTGCCAAAGCTATCTAGCTTCAGTAACCTTGCTGGCTTTAGTGAAGGTGAGAGAGGAGTAACTGTCAGGCTCGGCTCTGTGGCTGTTTCTTGCCTTTTCACTTTACTCATTGCCTCCCCTCTATGACTTTGTCTTTCTCTGGGTGCAACCTGAAATTACCTCACCACTTTTCTAGAATTGCATTGATAATGTGTTTCAGTGTCTCTTACACTCCCATGCACACACACACACATAATTTTTTAAATGGAAGATAAATAAAACTGTTATTAAATGAGACAGTAAATTCAGCCTGATATCTCCTCCCAATCGCCAAGTAAAAACCTTGTTGAAAAATTTTGAAACAGGGTGTGACGGTCATGTGCTTATGTTAATTTCATGATTGAGATGTAGGGGTGGAGTCTAACCTGTTAATCTGGAGATAGACAATGAGACCTCTGTATGGGCATGGCTTTCTCCTAAGACTTCTGGGAAATCTTGCGATATTTCCCTCGTGGAGATGAGAAGCTATCTCCGCAGTTGTTAGGAGTTAATCTTAGAGACAACAAACTGCGGACAAGACAAGATGGCAGCATCCCAGGAGCTGGAGGAGCTGGAGGAGCCGGAGCAGAAGCCACACAGCCTTACCCTGAACCAGATCTCTGAAGCTGGCGAAGCCACGTGGAGAGCCCTGCCAGCACTGAGTTGCTTTGATGGACCCTGAGCCCTGGAGGCGAGGAGTCATGGGGAGACCTCTGCCAGCGCTGAGACTCTGAACCCACTGGCCTGTGACTTCATGAGTTGCAAGGAGACTTTATAGACTGGTATCAGGTATATGGGCTAATATATATGGGCTTGTGACTTGAACTGGACTGGGTTGGAATGCTTTCTTAATGTCTTATTCCTCTTGTATATAAACCGTACCCTTATATTCATATGCGTGTCTATGAATTGTTTCTCTAGTCTACCCGGACTAACACACAGGGAGATGTGACTAGCATCCTTGTACCTAAATTTATGTCAGGTTTTCAAATTATTCCTTTAGGATATATATGTATTTTTCATTTAGAAGTGAACTTAATGCATTAAAGGTTATGAATTCTGGCATCAGAGTAACCATCATTTCCCTTTATTCCATCAATGACTGACTTTGTGATCCTGGCATAGTAGCTAAACTATTAATAAATGATACCTCTTGGTTTCCTCCTCTGTAATGTAGGCAAAATACTACAGAATTGTTGTGTAATATATGAAAATAATTTAAAACAGGGCTGTTACATGGTAAGTGCTCAGTGGTCGAAACCAAAGCATCACCCCACTTAATAACACTCAGCTGTGGCTAGTTCCATTGATTTGTCAGTCCTTCACAAAGTCGTTCTCTGGAGCATCTCTGCAGAGCGCACCGTTTGTTTCTTGTGTAGAACACTCACAATTTGTAACCACTATTAATTTTCTTTGTCTTGCTCATGGATCTGAAACTCCAGGAAGTAGGGACAATATATATCTTTCTGTTTATTTTTTAATCATTTTATTGGGGGCTCGTACAATCTGTACATCCATCCATTGTGTCAAGCACAATTGTACATTTGTTGCCATCATCATTCTCAAAACATTTGCTTTCTACTTGAGCCCTTGGTATCAGCTCCTGATTTTTTCCCTCCCTTCCCACTCCCTCATAACCCTTGATAATTTATAAATTATTTTTTTTCATATCTTACACTGTCTAAAATCTCCATTCACCCAATTTTCTCTTGTCTGTCTCCCAGAAAAGAGGTTATATGTAGATCCTTGTAGTTGATTCTCCCTTTCTACCCCATTTTCCCTCCACCCTCCCAGTATTGCCATTCTCTCACCACTGGTCCTGAAAGGACCATGTGTCCTGAATTCCCTGTGTTTCCAGTTTCTATCTGTACTAGTGTACATCCTCTGGTCTAGCCAGATTTGTAAGGTAGAATTGGGATCGTGATGGAGGTGGGGGGGGGGAGCATTCAACAGAGGAAAGTTGTAAGTTTCATCATTGTTATACTGCACCCTGACTGGCTCGTCTCTTCCCCATGGTCCTTCTGTAAGAGAATGTCCAGTTGCCTACAGATCAGCACTGGGTCACCACTCCACACTCTCCCCCATTCACAATGATATAACTTTTTGTTCCTTGATACCTGATACCTGATCCTATCGACACCTCATAGCCACACAGGCTGGTATGCTTCTTCCATGTGGGCTTCGTTGTTCCTGAACTTGATGGCCACCAGTTTACTTTGCCCCCATTTGTCATATCAGGAAGGCGAGCACACAGTGATATGATTTTTTGTTCTTTGATGCCTGATAGCTGGTTCCCTCAGCACCTTATGTCTAAATACAGGTGTGTTAGTTTCGATAGACTAGAGAAACAAATTCATAGGCACACATATGGATATAAGGGTAATGTTTATATACAAAAGGAATGAAACATTGAGAAATGATCCCAACACAGTTCAGTTCAAAGTCGTAAGTCTGATATTAGCCCATATGCCTGATACCAGTCTACAAAGTCTCCTTGCGACTCACGAAGTCACAGGTCAGTGGTTGTAGAGTCCCAGTGCTGACAGGGGTCTCTCCATGGCTCTTCACTTCCAGGGCTCAGGGTGCATCAACAGCATCCAGTGGTGTTAGAAGCAGCTCAGCGCTGATGGGGTTCTCCACGTGGCTTCGCCAGCTTCAGAGGTCTGGTCCCATCAGGGTAAGACCATGTGGCTCCTCCTTTGGCTCCTCCAGCTCCTGGGACACTGCCATCTTGTCTTGTCCATAGTTCGTCATCTTGAAGACTGAATCCCAACAACTAGAGAGATAGATGGCCTCTCATCTCCATGAGGGAAATATTACGAGATTTCCCAGAAGTTTCAGGAGAAAACCATGCCCACACAGAGGCCTCATTGGCTACTCAATGGCTATCTCCAGATTAACAGGCCAGACTCCACCTGTACATCTCAATCATGAAATTGACATAGTTATATGACTGCCACAACAGGTATGTACATATGTAAATATATCTATAAATGAGGATGGGGAATAAATGTATGTGCATACATTTATAGGTTTAGTCTTAAGTTAGCAGATGGATATTGGGCCTCCACTTAAGTACTCCCTCAATACAAGAATAGTTTGTTCTATTAAATTGGCATTCCTTGATGTTCACCTTCCTGACATGATCGCTGAAGACAAAGCAGATGCATAAGTAAATGTGCTGACGAAAGCTGATAGAGCATGGCATCTTAGGCCATCTAGCTGAGAAGCAACAAAGCCTACATGGAAGAAGCACACCATCCGGTGTGATCACGAGGTGCTAATAGTATATATCTTATTCTCCATTGTGTCTCTAGAACTTGCTCCCATGGTTAGCACATTGATAGATGTTTAGGAAATATTTAATATTGAATTTAAACCACACATAGTGCTGAACCAGCCTTCATCATAGAACAGGGCCCTCTCATTATTTTTCTCAGCCTTTGCCACTGTCAAGGAATTAAGGAGAGAATTTCTGGATCCATGTGTTAACTCTCTTTGGGTCTTATGATAAGCTATATGATAAGAACATAGGGCATTTCTGCATATCACATAATTGATCCATATAAGAAGTACAAATGTCCACTTTGTATTAACTACATAAATATAAATGAAGTAGAATTTGTATAACTTGTGAATATTCCTAAATATATTTATAAAGGTGATCATTCCTTAATTATATATTGTTTTTCTTCCCAAAGTAATACTATATATATATATATATATATATATATATATATATATATATATACTAGATATTACAGAAGCCCTCACTTGCTACTCACATTCCCAGTTGTCCTTCTCTGGATTTCATTGAACACAACCCAAGATGACAGCAAAGTCTGACAGTATGCATCAAGACAGAAAGCCCACAAGTGTTTGTTTGAAATGGACACTAGAGTAAGTGTCCTGAGCGTAGTGCTGATAGAGTTTACTTTTGCAAAACATATACTTAGTCACATGACAGCCACTGAAGGACTTCATAAATCTACAAGGCTGATAAGCATCTGCCCTTCCTATGTAGTCTTATTCTTCTGGGAATTCCAGCTCACTTTATTAGAATAAAGCTAAATGGATCTACTGTTCTCATCATGACTATCCTAATGATAAATGTTCTTGATACTTCTGCAACCAAATTATTTTAAAGACCTAAACAAAAGGCTCAATGTCGACGTCAAAACCAAAGAGAAACATAAGTAAAATTTGAAGGTAAACATTGAATTCATGGTGGCAATAGACAGAAATTCTAAGGTATATCTGAGAGCAAATCATAAGAAGTCATCAGATATCAATTTATTTGCATCACTTTATCCTTCTGTATTCTAAGCCACTTATTCTATTAAAGTACATGAAGTGTTTTATACTATTGTTTCATTTGGTTATTCTTTTGAGTCTGACATATTTCTTCCATTTAAAAATTTAAAACCAAGAGCCAGATAGAGAAAAAGAACAGACATTGCAACATGAGATCATTTCAGGCAAAACGTCTGCCTTAAGTGGTTCCATATAAATCACAAGACAAAGGACAGATGGTTTACAAGAGCTTTTCATAAGGATTCTAAGATGCAGGGATATTAAACTGGTAGATTTTTACATAATTCTGTTAAAAGACTATCAGATACATGCAAAGTCTTGAAAGAAAGCATTAATCATGAGGCAGCCTTTGCATAAAAGAATTAAAACTAGAGAAAATCATCCAGCAGACTGAAAAAATATATATATCCTCACATTTCCACTCAAAAGCTTTTGTTTCATCAAATTCTTCTGCTCCATGAAACAAAGAATCCGAAAACTCTAGATTCAATAATCAAAAACCTAGATTATAGGGCTGAGCCCCGGTGGTATAAGTGATTGATTGCGGGACTGTGGCCCGCAGGCTTGGCGGTTCAAATCCGGCGGCGGCTCTCAGGAGCGGCACTGGGTAGCGCCTACGACCACCAGAGGACAGTGATGCCCCACACACACACACACACACACACAAAAAACACCTAGATTATAGGTCATGCTCTGTAATTGGCAAGAAATTGTCACCTCACCTTTCCAACCTCAAGTTTTAAATTTGTAAATTGGCTGGATTAAATTAGATTATACTAAGACTCCTACCAGCTCTCCTGTCTTGGGACTCCAGTGAATACTCCCAGTAAGGACCATATGATCAGTGCATCCCACACACCCACTACAGAAAGTCATGAATGGCATCATCAAAAACCACTTTCCAGAGAAGCCCGCACTGGCGGAGAGCACTGGACGCAGACTTTTGTCAGCTTTAATTGTGTCCCGTCCTGGCCATGGCATTCCTTTCTATGTGATAATAGCAAGTGGCAGCTTTGCTCGTAACTAAATTAGGACTACCTTGAGCAAGTCCTTTAAACTGTCGTGATTTAGTTTCTTCATCAGTACAATAAGCATATTAATAGGATCCATTTCATAAGGTTTTATAAAGATTGAATTAGGGGACCCGTGAAAAATCTTCGGTGTGGTACTTGTTATGGGGTGCGTATTCATGAATATTAATATTGACAGATACTTCCAATTTTGCCCTGTCTAGTGAAGGTAGATATGGCCGTGAAGTGCTGTGACTTACACATGAATAAAGTGAGTCAGAGGGAATGGGACTTGGAGTAGGGGTGAGGGTAAAAAGCAAAATTTGAGCTTCCAAGGGAAAATCTGCTGGACAATACCTTTTCATGTCTATTTATAAAGGTAAACTAAGACTTCCAAGAAAAGCTTAAGCACTCCCAGGGGGGTGGACAACAGAAAAGTGGGTGAAGGGAGACAGTGTGGGTGTAAAACGTAAAAAATATATAAATTATCAAGGGTTCATAAGGGAGGGAGGGTGGAGAAGGGGGGAAGTGAGCCGATACCAAGGGCTCAAGTAGAAAGAAAATGTTTTGAAATTGATGGAAATGTCAAGCAAATGCGCTTGACACAATGGATGGATGGATTGTGATAAGAACGATAAGAGCCCCCAATAAAATGATTTTATAAACAAAAAATCTTAGACTTATTTCTCTTTAGTAAATTGTAAACTGAATTTAGGTTCATAATTACAGGTATTCCTGAACTAGATGAAACAAATTCCAAGTTTGTATTGTTTCATCAAAAACCATCTTTTCCACATGAAAGAAAGCACACTAAAAAGTTAATCGTTGTTCTCTGATAGTAAGGCTATAGGTGATTTTCATTTGCTCATATAAACTTAAATATCCTTTATATAATTTTAACTTTTTATTTTCTAAAGAATATTTTCTAAAAAATAATCACTATGGCTGAGCCCCGGTGGCGTAGTGGTTGTGCGCGGGACTGCGGCCCACTGGCATGGAGGTTCGATTCCGGCTCCCAGGAGCAAAGGCTGGGCCTCCTACTCCCACCACCAGGGCAGTGATGCCTAAAAAAAAAAAAATAATAATCACTATAAAATACATATGTTTAACCAGAGGAAAAGGATGCATATCTTTCATGTATCTGAATTTGAGCTACTTTGATTCTCTAGCAACTGTTTTGTATTTATGCCTCTTAAAAATCCTGATAATAATGTAATTATTTAGCCCTCCTTTGAGTTTTTAACTTCAAAATTTCTGCCTGAAAGACAAATTCTAAGATAATTTCAATACATAAAATACCCCCACACCCCCATTAAGACACAATAGAAAGGGCAAAGGAAGGAAAGGATAGACAGAGAAAATAATATTAAAAAGGTTTTCAGCATTTGCTTTCTCACAGACACACATATAAACACAAACTTACACACAAATAATAATACACACACTCAAACCCATCTCACTTCCTATTGCTTTTTATACTGGATAAGAGTTGAGAGTACTAATGATCACCAACTGTGTCGATTTCTTGCAAGTTGTACCTATAGTTTCCTTTTTCTCAGGTCTAATTACTCTTGCCATTTAAATGGTCTTTCTAAATGAGTCCAGTCTAATAGACCCAGTGAGCACAAGCTGCTTAACCAAATAATTCAGGTACCATATATGTAGTTTCTGCCTAATGAACTTAAATGGACCCCAGGGTCTAGATATCGAAGGCACACTAAGAGACCAAACTAGAAGTCATAGTTCATTAGATCCAATATCTTCAGAATTATTAGAAATTTCTAGGAATGCTAATCTTAGATATTTATGCATTAGAGTTAGAGGAGAAACAATGTAATCCAACCAATTCCTTTTCACAGATTAAATATCCAAACAAGAGATGTTCAGTATTTCACACAAAAACATTACCTATATGTCCTGGAACCTGAAGTCAGATATGTTTGACAAGTAGTTGTCCAAAAATCAAGCCAGATTCAGAATAAGACATGAAACAAGGGATATCATTGCTGAGATCATATGGATCTTGGCAGAAAACATAGAATACCAGAAATTTGTTTATTTGTGTCTTTTTGACAACTCAAAGGCATCAGTCTATGTTGATCATAAAAAAAAACTTTTGGGTAGCACTGAGAAGAAAAGGAGTTCCAAAACACTTCATTTTGCTTATGAGGAACTTGTACATCTTTTAATATGGATATCTGTGATTTTTTACTTACCCTCATATGATAAAAAATATTAGTAATATGAGGAAAGGTGAATAGAAACTTGCTATCAGGAAGCAAGTTCAAATGCAGAAAGCCCTGAGGCAAAAACATATGTTATCTGCAAGGAATGGCAAGAGAACCATAAGGCCAGAGTAGAAACTTACTGGGAGAGAAGAGTGGAAAGGAAGCTGTAGGTTGAGACATGGATATCATAGGGAAGATTTAGATTTTATTTTTATTTGTGGGATAGCTTCATAATTTCTGAGGATAGAAAAATATTATATTGGTAATATGGAAAATTTATGCAATAGCCACAAAAGCTAGGGAGGGAGAAATTGAAGAATTTTTTAAAATATTTTATTGGGGGCTCATATAACTCTTATCAAAATCCATACATCCATCTATTGTGTCAAGAACATTTATATATTTGTTGTCATCCTCATTCTCAAAACATTTTCTTTCTACGTGAGTCCTTATTATCAGCTAATTTTCCCCTCCTTCCCTCACTCCTCATAAGCACTTGATAATTCATAAATTATTATTTTATCATGTCTTACACTGTCTGATGTCTCCCTTCACCCACTTTTCTGTTGCACATCCCCTAGGGAGGGTGTTTGATGTAGGTCATTGTGATCAGTTCCCCCTAGTTCCCCCCACCTTACCCTTACCCTTCTGGCATCACTACTCTCATTATTGGTCCTGAGCGATTATCTGTCCTAGATTCCCTTTGTTTCAATCTCTCATCTGTACCCATGTACACACACTCGTCTAGTCAGATTTGTAAGGTAGAATTGGGATCATGATAGTAGAGGGGAGAAAGTATTAAAAAAAAAAAGAGGAAAGTTCTATGTTTCATCGGTGCTATGCTACACCTGATTAACTCCTCTCCTTCCTGCAACCCTTCTGTAAGAGGATATGGCTTTGGGTTGCCACTCCACCCTCCCCCTCATTCACAATGATATGGTTTTTTGTTCTTTGATGCTTAATAACTGATGCTATCCATGTGGGCTTTGTTGCTGATCAACTAGATTGCCACTTGTTTAACTTCAAGCCTTAAGGACCCCAGACACTATATCTTTTGATATAGCTGGGCACCATCAACTTTCTTCATCAAATTTGCTTATGCATCTGCTTTGTCTTCAGCTATCATGCTGGGAAAGTGAGCAGCATGGAATGCCAGTTTAATAGAACAAAGTGTTCTTGCATTGAGGGAGGACTTGAGTAGAGGCCCAATGTCCGTATGTTACCTTAATACTAAACCTACAAATATATGTATATACATCTATTTCTCTATCCTCATATATAGATATACTTACACTTGTACATGCCTATATTTAGACCTCTATAAATGCCCTTTGCCTCCTAGTTCTTTCCTCTATTTCCTTTGATTTTCCTCTTCTTCCATTATCACGTTCAGCCTTCATTTGGGTTTCAGTAATTTTTCTCAGTTACATTGCCCTTGATTAAGCCCTACCAAGCCTCCTACACCCTTCTCACCATCAATTTTGGATCACTTGTTGTTCCCTTGTCCCTGAGGTTATTAATACCTACTTGCTCCCCCCACCTCCCCTCTCTCTCATGTCCCCCCTGGAACAGCCAGTCCTATTGTTTTCTCCTTCGATTGTTTATCCCACCTATCTTATCTAGATAGATCTGCAGAGATAATAATATCCACATAAAACAAGACAGAGAAAAACAAAGCAACAACAAAATAAAACAACAACAAAAATGACAAGCCTACAAATAGTTCTAAGTCTGTTGATCTTTAGAAGTGTTTCCTGGTTGAGTCTGATGGGGTGCTACACCTTGGTCCAACAGTCTGCTTTTGGTAATCCTTGTGGACTTTGTTGCTCTTTTCTCCTTGGTGTTCTATTGCACACCCTTAGTGTTTTGCCTTAGTGTGGTGGGGTCAGATTGGCTACAGAAATTGAAGAATTTGACAGTGACTTCAGTCAGAAATTGGCCAAACATGTAATCAAGATGCTTTAATAGTTATTGGTAACTGGATTGCAAATTTGGAAACAAAGAGGAAGAAACAGTAGTTGGAAAATATGGACTTGGTAATAGAAAAAAGCTAGAGATTGCATGATAGAAATTTGGAAAACCAATGACTTGTTTGTAGCAAATACCTTTTTTAAATAACACAAAAGGCAACTATATGCATGGACTTCCCCAGTTGGAATACACAGAAATCAAACGACTACATCTGTGATAAGACACAACCGAGAAGTTCAATATCAGCAGCTTAAATCAGACCAGAGACCAACTGAAGACTAGACCACCAATTGCTTGTATGTAAATTCAAGGTAAAGCTGAAGAGCATTGAAACAAATCCACAAGAGTCAAAATACGACCTTGAGTATATCCACCTGAATTTCAAGAACATCTCAGATCAGATTTGACACATTGAACTCTTGTGACAGAAGACTGTGGGAGGACATCAAGACAATTATTCATGAAAAAAGCAAACAGTCATTGAAAAGATAAGAAAGAAAGAAAAGATCAAAGTGTGTGTCAGAAGAGACCCTGAAACATTCTCTTAATCATTGAGTAGCTAAAGTAAATAGAAGAAAAGGTGAACACAAGGAGCCGAATAAAAATTTTCAAAGGACAGCTCACGAAAATGAAGCCAAATAGTATAATGTTATGTACAAGAAGGCAGAATTTGAAGAACAAAGAGGAAGAATATGCTCAGCTCAGCATATCTGAAACAAAGAACTCAAGAAAACAATCAAACCTGGAATTGCAATTTTGACAGATTCTATGAGCAAAATATTGGATGCAGGAAGCATCAAGAGAAGGTAGAAAGAAAACACAGAGTCATTGTAGCAAAGATAATTAGTTGACAAACCACCATTTCAGGAGGTAGCTTATGAGCAAGAACCAATGATGTTGAAGGAAAAAGGTTCAAACTGCACTGGATGCATTAGCCAAAGACAAGCTTCTAGGGATGACAGAATACCCATTTAAATGTCTCAGAAAGCTGAAGAAGCACTGGACGCATTCACTGGTCTATGTAGCAAAGGTAAAGATATCACAAATGTCTTTTCCAAACTGCTAAACCATTCCACTCCTCCGCTCAATGATCTCCCTCCTATATTTGGGTTCCATAAATAAAATAGCTATTGTGGTTGCAGAGGTTGCCAAGTTGCAATTATATGGGTCACACATCCGTCTGGAGGCTTCTCCTGACTCACCTAGCTTGAGAAGCTGACAAACCCAAATTAATTGGTCAATTGACCACTGGCTTACAAAAGGATACAGAAGCTGATGAATCAAGTCAAATGATAAGATATTAGCTCTAGTTCTAAGCATCGTAGGTTAAAAAAAAGAATCATAGTTTCAATCACTGCAAGATAGAGATAGCTCTTACCTTAACTTACAACCGGCTTGGGAGGAGCATGATCTGCAGTGAGAAAACTTAAAGATAGAAGAAAGAATCGATGCAGTTGAGACACAGGAGTCTCTGAAGGATTAGAGACTCCAGGGCTTTGAACTTTATTAGAGGAAGGCTTCAAAACATCCTCTGCATGTAGCATGTAACTTGTGACAGGTTTATACAAAAGGACAGTTCACTATTCTTTGAAGGTTTACAAGGAAGCCTTACCGCATCACCCAAGTTATTCCCAGATGGGAGGGGAGGATAAGTTTGCAGACTACTGCCTTCTGCAGCCTTTTTCAGGGAACAGGAGGCAAATGTCTGTTTATATCAGGTAGGGAGACAGGCCAGCCGTTGCTTAATCAGCTCCCAGGGCTGATCCATTAGCATTTTCCCAAGGGTCATCAACTGTGGTAGGTGGTGGTCCTGGCCCATATCCCTAAGGAGCAAACAACTTTACCCACACAAATCCTAACCAGCCATACACAGGATTCAGAGCAAGAGGGGGAATTTGGCCAGAGCACTCATATACATATGTTGAATGAAGATAAAATCCTCAAAGGAATTCTCCTTACTTGAGCAAGGCAGAGTATATAGGATGGTAAGAGTTATGCTCTTATAAATCAGTTAATCAATATGCATTCCACACTAACTCTGCTTTATCAAGATAATAGACAACTCACTCTAAAACGGGACCATGACCACAGACAGAGAAATTAAAATTTACAACATAACATAAAATGGGGGACTATGGCTAGAAGGGCTATCTTAAATAATTCACTGAGCCACAGTTGAAGACCACAAATTCAACTTTCTATAAAAGAAATAAATGATAGTCAATACATTTTATGTAAATAAATTATAGTCTGAGGGGACTTCAAAAGCTCTAGGGAAAATTTTATTATCTTTTTCTTCTTCTATTATCTTTTTTTTTCTTTCACATCACTGCCCTGGTGGGAGTAGGAAGCCCAGCCTTGCTCCTGGAGAGCTGCTGCTGGTCTATTATCTTTAAATTCTACTTTTTTTATGAACTTTTGGAAGCCTTTTTGTGGACCTATTCTATAGAATCCTATATGGCAATAAATAATGAAGGTATCTACATATTAGATATCTAAGAAATTTAGTGTAAAGATCAGGTTTCAGAATCATAAATATGTTTCTATCTGTGTAGGTAAGATCACACAATTAAATTATATACATAAACTTGTTTGTATATATGTGAGTATATGAGGGGAAGTCAAAAAGTATTTCTATCATAGTTCCAATTCATACCGCATGGCTTTAAAGCATAACATATTTAGCCCTATTCCTGAGAACAGTGGAAAGCTGTAAACAAGTTCATATAGTAGTCTTAGCCTCATTAAATTGCATCAGATGCAGTAAATTGCATTCAAAGGATAATTTCCATGCCATGGGGTTCGGAGTTATTTTGAGGTCAAGACTAGTATCAAAATTTTTTTTCTTTCAATGTTAGCCTCTTTCTTTTTTCTTTAAATGAAATGCAAGTGAACATCTCCTAAAACCATTAAAGGTTTGCAATATTTTACAGTAATACTGTCCCCCCCCTCCTAAAATAACAGTTGTGAGGTGAATCAAGCATTTTAAGCAAAGTTGAGAAGAATTCAGAGATGAGCCAAGAAATCAAAGACAGTACTAATGACTGAAGAAAAAGTAATTGAAGTCCAGAAACTAGTGGAAGAACATACAATTACCATTGATGTTATAGTTACTAATGTTGGAAGCTCACGTGGTTTGCTGTCTTTCAGTTTAAGCAAATATCTTGGTCTCAGCAAGCTTTCAACTTAGTGGGTGCCAGCAGCATTTCCATCAATATTGTAAACAAAATTAAAGCTAATGAAGACAATTTTATGGAAAAACTTGTAACTAAGGACCAGTCTGTATTCATAAAGATCCATCCATTCAGAGCAAGTGCCAATCAAAGCAATGGCTCATGGGGGGATCTGTTTGGTCAGTGGAATTCAAGATAGAGAAGTTAGCTCAGAAAGATATTATATCTATTTTAGCGGGTTCCAAGAGGGTGATCTTAATATGTTTAAAGAACACAGAATCATCAAGGGGATCTATTAGGGGAAAGTTATAAGAAAGTTGAAAGTCATACTTTTTTTTATATAAGAAAGAGTTTTATATATAAGAGCAATTGTACATTTAGAAAATATCCCAACCCAGTGCAGTCCAAGGTCATAGGCCCGCTGTTAGCCCATAAGTCCAATACCTCTTCAGACTCATGAAACACATGAAACTCATGAAACACCAGGACAAATCACAGGGTGCAGGGTCTTGTGTATGCAGTGGCAGCAGAAGCAGCTCAGCGCTGGCAGGGGTCTTCCGTGGCTCCTTCAGTTTCCAGGGTTCAGGGTCTATCAGCATGCTGCCATGTGTCTTGTCAGCTGCAAAATCTCCCAGGGAGTGTTGTCAGTAGAAAAGTCTCCAAGGAAGTGAATCAAGAGAGATAGTGTCTCTGCCTCCAAGAAGGAATTACCACATTTCCCAGAATTCTTGAGAAGGCCATGCCCACACAGAGGTCTCATTGGCTATCTCCAGATTGACAGGCTAACCTCCACCCCTACACTCTCTTTTAAAAATAATTTTATTGGGAGCTCTTACAGCTACTACAACATTCAGTACATCATTTATATCAGCACATTTGCACACATGTTGCCACATACATTTCCAAACATTTTCCACTTGAGCCCTTGGTACAAGTTCCTCTTAAAAAACAAAACAAAACTCCCCTTTCCCCTCCCCCACCTTTTTTTAATGAATCATTTTATTAGGAGCCCATACAACTCCCATCACAATCCCTAACAACATCAGTTGTATGTAGGCCACTTTTACACACCCATTGCCATCATCACTCTCAATACATTCTCCCTCCCTCCAGGCCTCCATTATCAGCTCCCTATATTACTCTTCCTCCCCCCTTCCCCTTGAACCCTTAGTAATTTACAAATTGTTATTTTTTTCATCCTGTACACTGTACAATGTGTTCCTACACTCACTTCCCTGTTGTCTGTGTCCCAGAGAGGAGGCTACGTGTAGATCCCTGAAGTTGGTTCTCCCTTTCTATTCCTCCATCACTCCACCCTCCTGGTATTACCACTCCTATTACTAGTCTTGATGGATCATCTATCCTAAGTTTCCCATGTTTCCAACTTCACTGTACATCTCCTGGTCTAGCTGGATTTATGTGGTAGAATTGAGGTCATGATAGTGGGTGGGAGGCAGCATGGGAACTAGAGGAAGGTTGCATATTTCCTTGCTACTACCCTGTACCTTAACTGGCTCATCTCCTCCTTGTAACCCCTCTGCAAGAGGATGTCACCTCACCTATTGATGGGCTTTGTGCCCCCAATCTGTACTCCCCCTCATTAATAATAATATAATTTTAGCTCATTGATGCCTGACACCATATCCCTTCCCCACCTCATGATCACACAGGCTGATGTGCTTCTTCCGTGTGGGCTTTATTGCTTCTGAGCTGAATGGCTGCTCATTTATTCAAGCCTTTAAGACCCCAGACACTATATCTTTTGGTAGCCAGGCACCATCAGCTTTCTTCACCACATTTGCTTATGCACACATTTGTCCTCAGCAATTATATCAGGAAAGTGAGCATGCAATGTTAAGCTTTTTAGTTCTTGAAGCCTGATATCTCATCCCATTGACACCTCATGATTCCACAAGCTAATGTGCTTCTTCCATGTGGGCTTTGTTGCTTCTGAGCTAGATGGCTGCTTGTTTACTTTCAAGCCTTTAAGTCCCCAGACGTTCCATCTTTTGATAGCCGTGCACCATCAGCTTTCTTCGCCACCTTTGCTTATGCACACATTTGTCTTCAGTGATCATGTTGGAAAGGTGAACATCTTGGAATGCCAATTAATAGAACAAAGTACTCTTGAACCGAGGAGATACTTGAGTGGAGGTCCAATGCCCAGCTGTTGTCCTACTACTAACCCTATAAGTATACACATTACTCTCTTTCCCCATCCTCACTTATAAATATATGCACATACCTATGTACATACCTGTATTTGAACCTCTATAAATGTTCATTATCCTCCAGTTCCTTCTTCTATTTCCATTTGCTTCCCTCTTGTCCCACTATCATGCTCACTCTCCCTTTGGGTTTCAGTATTTTCTCTCTGTTAGTCTTAATCAATCCCTATTGATCTTCTCTCACCCACCTTGTCCCTGCATTTGTATCAATTGTTATTCCCTTTTTCCTGGGCTGGTCGACATCACCACCTTTCCCCTTCCTCCCCCTCTTCAATGTCCCCTACCCTGGAACCATCAGTCCTGTCATTTTCGCCTCCAACCTCTTTGTCCAGTCTATCTTGTCTAGATAGACCTGTAGAGGTAGCAATATGTACAAGAAAGATCTCCTAAAATGGAGCAACTTAAGCAAATAAAACAATAACAACAGCAAGAAATCCCCTCACTGTACTATACAATATGTAACAGAATAATAAAAATAATAGCAATATAAAAACCTGTATAAAGTTCAAGGTCTGTAGTTGACCTCCTAGAGTGACCCCTGGTTCAGTGAGATGGGGTTCCAATATCCTGGCCCCAAAGTAAATCCTTGGCACTCCATCTGTGACTCTACGCTCTGTTGCACACTCTTAGTGCTTTGCATTGGTGTGGTTGTGTCTGATAGGGTATAATCTTCACCTCGCTTCTTCTTCCTGGCCCCGATAGGCCTTGGGTCAGCAAGGGTAGCCGTATTTCTTAACGGGGCTGGCCGTGCAGTCCTCTTTGTGCAGTAGCTGTTCTGAGTGGGATTATTGATTGCCCTGAAGGCTCAGTGGGCCAGGATGCACGTCATTCTCTCTTCCTCCCCTTTCATTTGTTCTCATGTGCTCTGGTCAGGCATATCTCACTCCCTAAGTTTCAGCTTCAGTGCTGGTCTCCAAGGCAACTTCCTCTGGTAGAGAGGTGGCTGCCCCTATAGTTGGGGTTGGGATTGTGTTATCAGGTCCCTACACTGGTAAAAGACCAAACTCACTACTATATAGTCAATGTCAATGTCAATGTAATGTCAATTCATAGTGGCCTTATAGCACAGGCTAGAACGTCCTTGTGAGTTTCTAAAACTCTATTTATGGGAGTAGAACATCCTCTCTCCCTCAGAGCAGCTGGTTTTGACCTGCAAACCTTCCAGATCACAGCCCAATGTGTAACCACTATGCCACCAAGGCTTCTCTGAAAACCATACAGGTGTTTGCTTTTTGTTTTGTTTTGGGGTTTTTTTTTTTGGCATAACTGCCCTTTGGTGGTGGGAGTAGGAGGCCCACCCTTGCTTCTGGATTTGACCCTCCAACCCAGTGGGCTTCAGTCCCGCACACAACCACTATGCCACTGGTGCTCAGCCTTTTGGTTTGTTTTTGGTTTTTGTTTTGATTGACAACAGTGCACCTTTCTTTAAGAGTAGTAAGAGTTGTCCTGAGTTCTGGTCAATTAACATGACCCTTCTAACCAAAATCACTTATGTGATATACTAGGGGCTACCCCATAAAAATGGAAATTGTGTTGGGCTTGTACGCATTTTTTTCCCCATTAGGCGAGTCTTGAGCAACTCCCTCTGAGTTAGTGCTCCCAGTGGCATCACCTGGGAAGGTTCTCTCGGGTCACAGTGAGACTTTCATTAAAGCAGTTTCACATGGATCTCATTTTTTTTGCCATGGCCGATTTAAGAGAACTGTGTGTAGTTGTGAAATTCTGTTTCCTGTTTGAGAAAAATACTTTTAAAAATGTTGTGATGTTCAACACAGCTTACAAGGACAGAACTATGGGGAAAACTCAAATGTACTAGTGGTTGTCTCATTTCAAAGAGGTGAAATATCAATTGGTGACAAACATTTCTGGTCCTTTGTCAACTTCCTAAATGGATGAAAATGTCCATTTGTAGTGCATTTGGATTTGTTCCACCAGATCAGACTGTTAATCAAATTTTCTATTTAGAGTTCTGAAAAGATTGCATAACAGTGTGTGTCAAAAAAAAGGCCTGGTTTGTGGAAGACAAGGGACACTGTTTTTCTCACTACAACAATGCACGTGCTCACACAGCCATCCATGTGCCACTTTGGGGCCCAAAACAGCATGCCTCTCTTGCCCGTGCACCTTACTCCCCTGACCTTGCTCTTACAACTTCTTGTTGTTTCCACAAATGAGGAGGGACATGAAAGAACAATGATTTGATGACTTAGAAGAGGGGAATAGAAAAATGAGGAAAGGCTGTCAGCAATCCAAACAGGTGAGTTTGAAAAATGCTTCCAAGAATGGAATCACAGATTTGATAAATGGATTAAGTGTAATGGAACATACTAAGGTTGTTTTGTTTAAAAAAATTTAAATACATAACTTTGAAAAAAATTCCATAGTTTGGGGAGATGTGGGGGTACTCCTTTATATTATAATTCTGGACTACCTGTGCCTGTAGTCATAGTCCCATTTGGGAACACATTATTTAGAGATTCTATTTAACTTTCTATGTAAATGTTCTGAAAAGATTGTGTAACAGTGTAAGACAAAAAACACCTGATTTGTGGCAGACAGGGGACTGACTTTATCAGCAGTTTTAATCTGACCTTAGTGGAAGGTGTGAATCATGACACACTCTTCCTTTAACAGTAATCTTAGTTACTGCTCTTTGTAAGGGATGTAAGGAATGATGTGCTGCATGTGGGAGGAGAAAAATCGCTTCTGGAATGGACTGGGAAAAAACCTGGTGGGTTGAGATTAGGTCAATGCTTACTGGAAAAATCCTGTCAGAGGACTCAGGTCATATGTGCATAAATAAAATACAATGCACAGGTGTTGAATAGATAAAAGATTATTATTTTCATCCATCATTTAAACAGCGAAGGATTATTTGTTCATTTGATTGCACTACTGATATCCAACATAACTCCCACTAAATGGCCCTTCCTTGGTAAGAAGGTAGGGGAAGATTCCAATAGAATTTCCCTGTGAGTCATTGTGAAGCGTATTCCCTGCAAGGTCATACTGCTGCATATAAACTAAGCCTTCTGAGAAGCAGGAGGCCTGATCTCATCATTGTGCGGTCAGAAGTGGAGCGCACCCTTTGGACCCAGTATCTGGCTTATCCTTTTCTGCCCTTTGGACTGAAGAGCACCCACTATCACATAAGAGGTTTCCTTGTAGTTCTGTGAGCTTCTGTGGGATGTTGCAGTCATTTGCAGAACCCAGAAACATGGGGGACTATACTTTGGGGAGGAGTTGGGTGGGCCTGATGGTGGAATAGAGCTGAATAACATCATGGAAGAGTTGGACATTTGGTATATCCCAAACTCGTTGGGAATAATCTGGTGTTAATTCTTCTAACAGAGTATTACCACATGTCCTCGGTGTGTGTCCTTGAGAAATCTTATCCCGTCTACCCTATAATTCTGATCTGGTGCCTTAAGATTTCTTTTTATTGCAAAGGCTTAAAGAACATGTTAGTCCCTCAAGGATGCCAAAACTTTCATTTTAATGAGTTATAAGTTGAAGAGTACAAGGGCTGAACCCCAGTGGCATAAGTGGTTGAGTGCGGGACTGCAGCCCGCGGGCTTGGGGGTTTAAATCCAGCAGCAGAGCAGCAACGCGGTAGCGCCCACGACCACCAGAGGCAGTGATGCCCACAAAAAAAAAAAAAAAAAGAAAGAAAGAAAAGAAAAAAAAAGTTGAAGAGTACAAAATTCTTATAGGAAATGTTAAAGAGATAGAAATACCACCTCCATTTTCAAATGTGTATAGACCTTGATAGAGGATATGTTGTAAAACAACAGCTTCATATTTTGATATTGTATGGTTGTATAGCAGTGCTTTTTCCTTACCTGCATATGTAAGTTTATCTTGTTGTTGCATGCATAAAATTGGGTAAGGTATTGAAGAATGCGATGGCTAAGGGAGGTTGACAGGACGTAATAGATTCTGTTCATGTATCAGCACATATCCTATCTGCTCACCTAAGTTCATATGAACTTGGTGGACAGTTTTCCACTTGAAAAAAAATCCTGTTTCTTTGCCTGAGTAATTTAGGGACTTGGAAACCCACATGTTAAGAGTAGCCCAAAAGATACAATAAAGTAATGGCACCAAGGCCACCCTTAACTAATAGTTTTGAATATTTGATGAATAAATGCCCCAGCTTTTCCATACCTCTGAAGCAGAATTCTTTAGAGTTCCTTAAAAGTTTCTTCATGTGACTTAGCTTCAGTTATCTACAGCAGTGACACCTTTGTTCATATATCATTTACTGAGTTCCTTCCATTTTCCATCTCACTTTCTCCACCCCTTTACCTGAGCTATAATCAATTCTGAGCTATAATCTTTCTTTCAAAAAATTTCTGATGGGTTTGAACTACTGACCTGAATGTTAGCATTTCAACACACACACACACACACACACACACACACACAGTGTCACCTGAGCTCCCACTGCAACTTGTACCAAGGCACTTTCTCAGAGATAAGTTTCTTACTCTAGTGCTCCTAAATATTATTTTTTCACCATGGCACATAGTTAGCTAGCACTTAGACTAGATAAACTAAACTAGTGAATTTAAAATATTCTGGTAGAGTATTACATATTACTTTACTATGGGAAGACTTTGTAAATATAACCAATCAATGTCTTCACACCCACAATCTATCAAAAGTTAGATCTATAACCCCACAACAATTGCCACCTCATTCTGTTCTTGGCCTTTTACATTTTGTGGGTGATGATATAAAATCATAGAAAAAAAGGCGGCAGACATTGAGTTTTACAGATCTTAGGAGTCGATAGAATTCTGCCATTTATAAATCTGCCATTCTCCAAGGAAAAATACTTGATGAGAATTCTGTTTTTATCTTAAAATATTTGACGTGTCATGTACTATAATACTGTATAATTAAGGATATTTGAAAACAGACTTAAAAGCACATGAGTGTGAATCACCAAAAAGAATTTAGGGAAGTGTGCAAAGCTGGATACGTAACCCAGCAGTTCATGGAAGCTTAGTCTTAACAATTGATTGAGCTCAGGAAATCCTTTACTTCTACAGTAAACGGAGAACCGTTCTTCAAACAGGAAGCAGGAAATTTTGTGCCTAAGCTAAAAGGAAACATAAGCTTAAGAACAGAGAAAGAGCACTTGCAGAGGGATATGACACCGTGTAGAAAAACATCAACTAGAATTTAGAAAATGAAATTGGCCGTGGTGTTGCATGGACAATACAGAAAAGTCACTTGCGAGACTATAATCTCTTGTACATGTATGCTATACCACCAAGTGGCATTGCTTGGATAAACTCACAAACTTCAGCTTTCACCGTAGTTATTGTTGATGAGATTGTAGGAAAGGGAAAATGATTAAATAATATTCAAGATCTCATAGAGTGATAGGATTATGAGTAGCAAAGGAAGGCATGTCAGAAATTGGCTTCCTTTGATCAAATGCCATAGGTCCTTCCAAAACTACCAAAGATGTTATGAAAGAAGGAATCCAAAGGCAGCAGGCATCCTTTTACAATTAAAGAATTAAGCCTGAATGCCTCAAGAGTAAAATGAATTAACTGTAGCCAGAGCAATAGAAAATAATTTTATTTCAACATCTGAAGAAACCCAAATAAAGTCTTAGAACTTTTTCTAATTTCTAACTTAGCCATGATCTGAGAAGAAGCCTGGGACACAGAATGGAATAAATACATGACATGCAACACAGAGACCACCAATATAGGGATATTCAATAAAATATTGCTTTAGAAAAAGTATCATGGGTCTTGCACAACAGAGGTTGGTCATCCTTTTATCAAAGTGATAATAAACCCTTTAAAATAATCCTAGAATTACAAAGAATCAAACACTGTCATACATGATGATCCTTTGTTCTTTATATTATTGTGTTTTGAAATCATAAGGAACAAAAATAAAGTCAACATAAAACATACATACAAACACAAAAAAAATTCAGGTTCAGACTTTCAAAGCATCAATCAAACTCACTTTTGTCTCCGTGTCTATTGAGAGTAACAGATTAAGTAATACCAGAACTATGTTGTACACCAGAACAGCACGTGACTCTTCCATTAATGTGGGTTCCATTATTCTCAATTATGTCTTTATAACATCCCAAATAAAATCAGCCCTTTTCACAGTTAATGGCAGATATTTGAAACACCTGGAATTAATAGACAAAGAGTAGTTAAAACCCTATTCAGACACAGTGCACAGCACGCGATATAGAATATTCCTGAGCTGGAAATTTAGAGCATGTGCTAAGAAGAAGTTTAGATAAAATGAGAATCTGACTGCACAGCTTATTAGTGCCATATATGCCTATTTGTTCAGAATAATAGAATAATTTCTCCCTCAGAGCGTAGAACCAATCTTTTCATTTAGCTTATGTATATATTGAAAACGAAGTCATTTGAAAAATGAGTGAAAGCTTGACACAATGCATGCTTGCACCTTTCAAAGAGAGCTTTTTTTTTTTTTGGCTTCAAACGGGATCCTTTTCTTTTTTTTCTTTTTTTTTTTTTTTTGGAGACCTCTTAAAATAATGTGTAATCAGCAGTAAAAGGTTAGCACAAGATAACATAAAGACTTTAAAAAAGAGAGAGATAGAACATTGCAACCAAGAAAGGTGACCTGGGTCATGGTGTGCCTGTGGACATGTACAATGAACTTGGTGAACCTCACTTGGACCCTAAAACAAGAGGCATGCTCAGAAAACTGGATTCCAAAGCTGTTTTTCCTGGTGGTATCTGAAGGATCTCAGAAACTTGGTCCCAGAAAAAGGTATTTTCCTGCTCATTTCCATTGAACCCTGAGAGATTCCACAAGGGTGTGGTGTGATTCCAAAATTTCTGAAAATGGTGTTCTGTTTCAGTTGTTTTTTCCCCAATGATTCTATTGGGGTCTCTTACAGCTCTTATAACATTCAATACATCATTTGTATCTAGCATATTTGTACACATGTTGCCATATTCATTTCCAAATATTTTCTACTTGAGCCCTTGGAATAAGCTCCTCTTTTCCCTTCCTTTTTTTTTAAAATGAATCATTTTACTGGGGGCTCATAAAACTCCCATTCTGATCCATACATACATCATTTGTATGCAGGCCACATTTGCATACTTGTTGCCATCATCTCTCAAAACATCCTCCCTCCACTTAGGCCTCCAGTACCGGATCCCCATATTTCCCTTCTCTCCCCTTCCCCCATAAACCCTTAATAATTTACAAATTGTTATTGCTTTTTCATATTGTACACTGTCCAATGTGTCCCTTCATTCACTTCCCTGTGGTCCAGACCCCAGAGAGGTTATATGTAGGTCCTTGAAGTTGGTTCCCCATTTTTATTCCACTATCTCTCCACCCTTCCAGTATCTCCACTCTCACCACTAGTCCTGAGGGATCATCTATCCTAAATTCCCTATGTTTCCGACGACAGTGTACATCCCCTAGCCTAGCTGGATTTGTCTGGTAGAATGGGGAATATGATAGTGAGTGGGAGGAAGTATTTGAGAACTAGAGGAAAGTTGCATATTTCATTGTCATACTGTACCTTGACTGGCTCATCCCCTCCCTGCAATCCCTCTGTAAGAGGATGTCGCTGCACTATTGATTGACTTTAGGTCCCCAATCTGTACTCCTCCTCATTTATAATGATATAACTTTTTGTTCTTTGGTCCTGATACCACATTCCTTGGACACCTCATGGTCACACAGCCTAGTGTGCTTCTTCCATGTGGGCTTTGTTGCTTCTGAGCTGGCTGGCCACTTGTTTACTCAAGCTGTTAAGACTCCAGATGCTATATCTTTTGATACCTGGGTGTCATCAGTTTTCTTTACCATATTTGCTTATGCACACACTTGTCATCAGTGAACATATAAGGAAAGTGAGCATGCAATATTATGATTTTTAGTTCTTGAAGCCTGATAACTGATCCTTTTGACACCTCGTGGTCCCACAAGCTGGTGTGCTTCTTCCTTGTGGACTTTGTTGCTTCTGAACTAGATGGCTATTTCAGCTTTTATAGAGCCTCCACAATCCTTGTGACCTGGCCATCTTGGCTTCATCAGACACTGCAGCTGCTGAGTCAAGAGATGCCTCCATTCTGAAGTCTGACTCCCATGCTGGGTCTTCCCAACCTCCATAACTGAGAGTTGAAAAAGTCAGGCTTCTTCTGTGTAGATTGAGCAGCATGAACAATGAGAACCTACCCAGGCTCTTAGGTCTTTCCATCCAGAATACGCTAAACTTAGGGTGAGGCCTGAGCCTTTGCTGTTCTGGAGTTGCAGCTGTGGTGGGAGCAGAGTGAAACAGTGAAAGCCATGATGAGGGCTCCCCCTGGGGCTCTTTCAAAGTCTTGGAGTTCTCACTGGGACATTTTAAGGACTACAATGAAGTCTTGATATCGTGCAAGCCCAGAAGGTTTGGCACACGAGATATAAACCCAAAGGGGTGGATTATTCCCATGAACACAAAACATCAATTTCTTGAACCTGTGATTTGGAACCCAGTCCAGTACCTCTATGACATCATCACAGGCAGTCAGCCAGGGGCAATGATTCAAAAGGAGGATGTTTTCAGGTCAGCGGAGAAGCAGCAACCCTTAGCCCCCGGGGAGGTGCTCACAGACCTGTTTTTTCAAAGATGAATTATTCACCTTGCTCACTGAAAGAGTCAAGCAGAAAATGGAGCTGCCACGCCTGTACTGCTGTAAGGTAGGGTTTGTTGGAGCTCTGCCAAAACTTCCCATTCTTGAGGAGCTCCTGAAAAGGGTGCCGCAGGACTCTGTCCAGGAAGTGGAAGTGCATTGAAGCTTGATTTGCAAAGCCTCAATAACTGATTGGCTCCTCACCTAGCCAGATGGGTCACCAGAGTCAACACCATCTCTTTGGAGTCACCCTGGATTGCAGGGTGTCCTGGGAGGAGGCTGAAATGGCAAAGCGATTTGCCCCATTCCCCTTTGCACTCCTCAGTCTGCATCAGCTCCGGTGCCTCCTCCTGGACTCTGTCAGCTGCTCATGATCACCTCTTCCAGCTGCACAGTAGCATAAGAGGGTCACAATAACAGATTGAAAACTTTTGGGCTCTGACTTGACATACTTGTGTCTCAGCACCAGTCACCTGAGGTCCCTGGATTTGAATAGTGTTTCCAGGGTCAGCTAAAGTAATGCATTCCTCCCAGGTCTGCTAGAGAGAGCTCAGCCACCCTGACCCTGAACTTAACTGCCTGTAAGATCAGGGACTCTCAGCTCAGGACCTTGCAGCCCTCTCTGGGTCTGTGCCCCACACCTTGGTGGTGTGTCAAATCCCAGTCCCAGGCCTGTCCAGCAGGACCTGCTGTATCATACCATCCCACTATGCAAGTTTGTCCTTCTGAAAGATCCTGTCCCTCAGCATTGCTTCATGGGTCCTGAAGGGTCTCTGCACGAAGGTGCTATTAGGCAAGGGATGGAGGACCTGAAGCCGACCCTGCCAGCTAACGCCCCACTTGGTGCACGTGGCTCTTAGTTCTTATCACAGAGCGCAATCATCTTCCATCTGGACAGCTGAGGGCTTAACGCTCTTCTTTGACATGTGTTCTCAATCCTGCCTTCGGCCTCTGGTTCTCCCGTTTGTTTTGGAGGGGTTCATGAGGATTAGATGATGTTTGCTCTGAGGAGAGTGAAAGCCTGCCTCTGATCTCATCGGACTTACCCAAGTCACAACCCTCACCTGCTTCTCCTCTCTCTTCTACAGGAGATCAAGGAACAGAGCAGAAACCCCAGCCAGTAGCAGAGCGTATCTTTGGAAACCCAGGTCGCAGTTCTGTTGTCACTCTAGAACGAGGCCACAAGGGTGCCTGGACACATGGAGATCTCCTAAGAAGGCAGGCCCTCCAGATGTGGAAGAGTTAGAAGGATCCACTCCCCTCCCCACCCCCCACTGCCCTCCAAGAGAGACACCTAGGCTTACAACCATGTCCTAAATTCCTGTGTCCTGTCCCCTAAGCTGGGAGAGAATATCTGTTTGTAAAAATAAATAAAAGATTAACGGAGCCAAATAGGTTTTTAAGAAGCCATTGCTGCATAGCAGTACACCGTGACTTTAAATATTTCTCCACTGTTAACCCAAGTTTAGTCCATGTCTTCTTATCTGCCATAAAGTGCAAAGCGATATCATCCTCCATGGCCTCAGAGCATGTCCTGTACAAACTTGCCTCCTTGAAATTTCCCTTTGGGTTTTGAATTTCAGTCTAGGTGCTGCAACTAATTTGCCCCAATTTCCTTCATATGTAAAAAAAATGAGATTATATTTACTTGATTTATGGGAATTACATGAGGCTCCATTGGTACCTTACATAGCACAGTACCTGGTATAAAATTGGTACTTAATGTGGTAGTTATTATCATTATTACCCACAATTCTACTGTAAACAATGGGGCTTGCAGATATCTGAAACCCCACCAGAGCTCCCCCTATTTTTAAGTGATTAACTCCAGTCTAATATTTCTGAAGGATTTTCTGACTTCAGACAGTTCTTAAAAAAGCTTAGCCATTGCAGTTTTCCATTTTCCAATGACAAAACAGAAGTATCATGCTACAAAGTGTCCTTGGATAATGCCAACACCTAGCACACCCAGGTGCTAACCAAATGGTTGGAGATTTGATTCCAACCAGAAGCACCTTGCAAGAAAAGCCTAGTGATCTTCTGAAAAATCAGTTAGTACAGACCCTCTGAAACCATGTTCCACTGGGACACACATAGGTCATTATGAGCAAAAATTAATTCAACAGTGTTTCTTCACCTTCCCCTCTGCCAGCTGTGGTCCCTCTCCTCTCCTCTCCTCCCCTCCTTTCTCTCTCTCTCTCTCTCTCTCTCTCTCTCTCTGAGATAATCCCCTCACTTTCTCTAGTCCTACAATTCCATGTAGCTGGTGAGTAATTGCTGTTTGTAATGACAAGTTTTAGAGTATCCGTGCATCATTTTATTAATGCTGTTGTAATAATTGCTAGTCATTTAGTAGTCGCAGCATGAAATCTTTTCATCCAGCTGAATTTACATTAATGCAACAGCTGAAGCATCCTGAGTCTGAAAACCTGCTGTGTTTGTTCTAGGAGAGGGTTTTCCTTGTAAGCAAGACGCTGGTTTGCTCAAATCACAGGCTCCTGCTCATCTTCCTGTTTTCTCTTGCTGGGACATTGGAAACCAGGCACAGGTGAAGAGAGCTTGCAGATTTTACTTGTCATCTTCCCCTGAGCACCCATCAGTCCCTGGACCCTTTCATTCAATTTATATCTTTAAAGAAGATGTCTTCATAAATGTCTCAATTTCTTTGTGGCTCCTTTTTATTTAAATGAAGAGGTAATGAATGAGAAATTTGGGTTGTTATGTCACTTAGCTGACTTAAACAGCTAGAGACAGAGCTCATAAAATAAGCCAAACCTTCTCAATTCCTTAGTGAATCATCCCCAGAGAAAGATATACAGTAGAACCTCCATACTCAACCACATCAGTACTCAACATCATCAGATTTCAACGTGAAGTGTTGAGAAAATTATGTATCAGAAATCGAACAAAACATCAGAAGCCAACCCAAAGCACGTGGTTTTTGTAAACAAAACAGTTTGTGTTTCAATCATTCAGTGTTAGTTGGCGTTGTGAGCACATGTTACTTAAACCTTTTGTAGCTGTGTTCCAAGCATTTTGCTATAATTCCCCAGGTTTTTTTTTTGTCTTTTTATTAGATATAAAAAAGTGGGAAAGGAATTATCATGTTAAGGAACTAGTTAACTGTGTTATCAATATTGTTGATAATAATTTAGTAAACCCTTGTAGAAAACAGTTAAAGAAATGTCAACAGCAGATCACATTGATCTTTTTGTTTTTAAGAGAAAGTCAGCTAGGACCTAGTGAAAAAAGACAAAGAATAGGGGAGAATCCTGAAAAGCAGCTACCAGTGGATTTTATGGAAGGGGATTCCCCTCTCAAACAAGGACTCCCTCCATACCTCCTCTCCACATTTGTGTCCACAGATCAAGATCCTTATCAATCTCAAGGTATAGGCGATCCTACAGTTGTTAAAAACTTTTTAAATGTTGAATTTCTTATTTAAATTATATTTACCTGTGAGCTAATTAACTTTGAAATTTCTGTGTAATGTCTTGTATAAAAGGTCAAGGTTAGGGTAAAAACGTGGTGGTCGAGAATGGATTAATCCGTTTTCAGTTATGAGAAAAATTGATTCAGAACTTGGCTGCATTGCCTCTCGACTCTCCTTCTGAACAGAGTAGCGTCAAGGTCCGGATTTCTACTGTAGGACCTCATCAGCTGTCAGAAGAAATCTGCATTGAGCTAAGAAGAATGGGCTTTATCAGTTACCTAAGAAAGGTCTGATTTGCTCTTCTCTTCTTAAAGATACCTGACACAGGGCGTTTTAGGAAGATGCAGTGATACCCACCCAGTGCTGCTTAATCAATTCCAGCTCAGAGCATCCCTAGAGGAGCGAGCAGAACTGAACTGTCCATACGGTTTGCGACACTGTGAGTCTTTACAGAAACCTACCATTGCTGCTTTCCTCAGAAGGGCTAGGGAGCTCAAACCACTGACCTTTCACTCTGCAGCCAAGAGCTTAGCCACTGTGACAGTAGGGCATAACTGTCAGAGGAACTCCTTCTCTAAAACATCACAGGTTCTGGGTAGCACAAATCATTTGCACTTGGCCACTAAAGGAAGGCTTTTCCATTTGAACCCACCCAGTGACATCATGTAAGAGTAGCTGGGTGATTTACGTCTGAAAAGAGTACAGCCAAGGAAACCCCAGAGAGCTCAGTTCCATCCTTACACCTGGAGTTACCTTCAGTCTGAGTCCATCGGATAGCAATGGGCTCATTTTTTATTTTATTTTATATATGCCATTATAAAATGTTGGGGGGAAAAACCTGTGTGGCTTTCAGGCCTTAATAGAAATTAAGGATATTTATAGATGAGGCTATTTTAAAAATTCAAGACGTATAATAGTTCCTTTAATAAAATAGAAGGATAAAGAGAATATCAATTATCCCTTCCAACTTAGATATAATATTTTGTCTCATGGCCATATTCTGATCGAGGTATTTGAATGATAAGGTCTTAAAAACAAACAGAATCTTTAAATCGGCTAGAGATTCAAATGAGGAATTTATGAGAGATTTTTCAGCAGGGTCATTTAGTCCAGGTCAGCATTGGAATAGGCTTAAATAGCCCGTTTCTGAAGATGAATGTGATTTAGAGAGCTACTCTGCCTCTAACAACGAGAGAAAATAAAATTGTGTCCTTTAGAGACGAGCAAGAGTAAGAAAAGTACCAGGGGTGGACATTCAGCTGGGCTGTTTGTGGTACGACAGGAATCCCTGCCTGCATATTAACTGCCTTCAACACACACACACACACACACACACACACACGACTCTGAATATTTTTAATGGCTTATAGGGGGAAAGATCAAACCACATTATATTAATATGATGTGAAGCATGAGCAGCATGTATATAATGGTGCGCAGTACATAAACTAAGAAGCCCAAGTGGTGCAATGGTTCTGTTTGGGGCTATAATTCAGAAGGTTGGCAGTTCAAAACCTCCAGGTGCCCAGGGGGAGGAAGAGAGGCCTTTTTACTCCTTGTAAAGAGTAACAGACTCAGAATTTCACAGGGGCATTTCTACCATGTCCTTTAGGGCCACGGAGTCAGCATCAACTCAATAGCAGTGAGTTTGTCTTTGAGTTTATATATAAAATAGTCTAAATAAATGGAAACAAGTCTAGAGCCAGCAATTGTGATGAGATCATAAGCTCCCAGGGAATTCACATAAACCTTGAAGAAATGTTTAGACATCTCCAACCCACAAATGATGGAATAAATGAATCTCTTCCATGTTTCAGGTGCCCCAAGGGACCCAAAATGGCATCTGAGTTACACTACTTTTATTTCAGCAATTTCATTAAAAAGAGAGAACAAGTCTTGCTTATAAACAAATACTACTCTTAAATTTAGTAATGAAAAAATAAGATCCATACACATAAGAAAATGTCAATAGAGTGTTAACTTGCTTGCTTTGTGTGTGTGTGTGTGTGTGTGTGTGGGCGGGGGGGGGAGGTTCTGAGGAGCATTTAACTGCACATATCTAGCTTCGATTCTAATGCCAAACCCTCTCACTTCTTTTCTCACCTTGCCACTTTTGCTGGCTACCATGCTCAAAGTTTACTTCTCTAGTAACAACAAGGTATCAAGCTATCAGCAATAGTATGCCTCACCTATTCCAAAAAATAAATTCCTTGAGGTCACGCACACTTCTGCAACCACTCACTATCTTTTCCTTCTCATACAAATTCTTGTGAGTCTGGTCTGTAGTCTACTTACTGTGAATTTGTGCAAGTATAGTCTATCTCACGGAGCCTTGGTGGCTCAGAAAGTTGTGTGGTTGCTAACTAAAAGATTGAAAGGTCCAACCCATCAGCCACTCTGTGGGCCAAAAATGAAGCCATTTTCTCTATAAATACAGCCTCAGAAGCTCCATGGAGCAGTTCCACTCTGTGTTGCAGTGGTCAAGGGGAAGCTGTGCATTGAAAAGTTGGTGATTCAAAACTATCCTTCACTCCACAGAAGAAAGGTGTGGCAATCTGTTTCCACAAAGATGGCAGTCTTGGAAATCCTTTGAGGAGCTCTACTCCCTCCGATAGGGATTGCCATGAGTCAGAATTGATTTGACAGTAGGGGGGGGGGGGTTTGTATTTTGTTTGTTTGATTGTTTTTCTTCCCTGTGAGGAGTCTTTGGTGACACAAGTAGTTGAGTGCTGGACTACCAGCCCCCAAAATTGGCAGTTGGATCCCACTCAGAGATATCTCAGAAAACAAGCTTGGTGTTCCAACCATGAAAGGTCACAGCTTTGAAAACCCAAAGGGGTAGTTCTGTTCTTACACATGGGTTGGATGTGAGTCAGAATTAACTCAATGGCAACTAGCAAAAATAAAGTGGGTATGAAGTGGTATTTCATTATAGTTTAGTTTTCATTTCCCTAATAAATAATGTTGTCCTGTATGTATTAGCCATTTGTTTTATATGTGTGTATGTATGTATATATGTATATATATACATGTCTGAGCCCCAGTGGTTGTGCGTGGGACTGTGGCCCATGGGATGGGGGTTCAATTCCAGCAGCAGCTCCACAGGAACAAAGGCTGGGCCTCCTACTCCCACTACCAGAGGGTAGTGATGTCCCAAAAATAAAATAAATATATATATGTGTGTGCATATATATGTGTGTATATATGTATATATATACCTCTTCATAGTGAATTAGGTGAAGGTTTCATATCTCTTATCCCACTTCCTCCTGTGTTTCCTGTTTCCATTTCCCTGCCTTTGAATTTTGTCCTTGGTAAATGTTACCCTTTTGATGAGGGTTGATTATTCTAAAGCAGGGGTCCTCAAACTTTTTAAACAGGGGCCAGTTCACTGTCCCTCACACTGTAGGTGGGCTGGACTATAGTTAACAAAACAAACTATGAACAAATTCACTATGGGTCCAGGATGAGTTGGCTGCTAAGCAGGACAGCTGTGGCAAAAACACCCGATGGTCCAGATAAATGTCTTCGATGGGCCACATGTGGCCCATGGGCCGTAGTTTGAGGACCCCTATGGTGTGCATAACTCTCTAGTGTAATTGTTCCCTCTTTGGACCTTTCTATTGTTTGGCTGGAAAATGAGTTCATCTCCAGATCTGAAGGGTGACCAAGGGGCAGAGTCTTGGCAGTTCCACCGCTTTCTACCTGACCAGTAAACCTGATCTGTTTTGTTCAATATTTTCCTCCCATTTTATCCAGGGCCTTCTAATATGATCACCTCCAAAGCAATCAATAATGGTAGCAGGTCGTCTGTTTCTTATGGTCTCAGGGTCACAGAGACTGATGTTTGTGCGGCCCCTTCATCATTGAATTAATTGTTTCAGTGCATTTTCAATTTTCTTCACAATGCTTTTCTCTTGAAAGGGAAGAGGATAATAGTTGGCCACTCACAAGCTTTTAAGGACCCAGTTGTTACTCACCAAAGTAGGGCATAGAGCATTGGTTTTGAGAATTATGTTATGTGATTGCTCATTAATGACCCTTGAATTCATGGTCCCGAATCTATAGGTAAAGCAACTAATTCCCTCAAGGAATTTTGTTATGTCTAAAAAAATGTTTATAGCTTTGCCTAGTTCATAAAGACTTGATTAGTGACTGACATGTAGTAGGATAGACACTATTTATGTTTTTCAAAGGGGTATTTGTAGTTACCCCCCTACTATCTAAATTCAATGACTCATTATCAAGATAGAAAATGTGTTATGATCAGATAATGCATACTCAAACACATCGCTTAGTTAATGTAAATGATGTTGGTCATTAATAGTTAACTTTCCTTTCTCAGTATTGGCATTTTTTTAAGTCATCAAACTTTATTACTAACATTCAGATGTTAATAAACATTCAGGGCTGGGTGAAAAAGAAAACTCGGGCTTGTGAACAGGTCAGTATTTACATCTGGGCAGGGCTCACTTCCATCTGGCACCGCAGCTTCATTTGTCCGATGCTCCTTTGCAGATGCAGCCCTGGGCACTTGGCACTGCCAGCAGGGCAGCAGGAGCCACGGCTCTTTTTGCAGGATGTGCATCTGCAGTCTTTGATTTGCAGGAGCCAGAGCAGACACAGGAGCCAGCAGTAGCGCAGGAGCAGTTGGGGTCTATGTAGAGCAAGGTGAGGGAAGAAGTCAGAAGAATAAGAATCAGGTGGAAGGCATGGTGCTCTAATTCTTATTCTAAATCTTTTTTGTGAAAGTGTTGAGAAAGGGAGGAAAAAATCAAGAAATCATATAGAAAAAAATAGTAATTGTTAGAAAAATGATGTAGCTGTTTGGTAAGGAAGGCCTAAAGTGAAGTCAATAAAAACAAAACAAACAATTTGGCCATTCTTCATGCATCCCATACATAGAAAAGAAGACATCTACTTTTTTCTATATCACTTTTAATATCAAGAAGAGATTGAAGTGATGCCCAAAAGCAAAAACAAAAAAAAAAAAAGAAGAGATTGAAAAACTTGCCTGAAAACTCAATCCAATATATTTTTATTGATAAATCTTTTTATTTGGGGCTCTTACAGGCTTTTATAACAATCCATACATCAATTGCATCAAACACATTTGTATATATGTTGCCCTCATCATTTTTAAAATATCTTCATTCTACTTGAGTACTTAGTGTCAGCTGCTCCAGTTGGATTTGTAAGTGTGTCAGTCCGGGTAGACTAGAGGAACAAATTTCATGGACACGCATATAGATAAAAGGAAAAGATTTATATACAAGAGGAACAGGACATTGAGCCCAGTCCAGTTCAAAGTCATAAGTCCGATATTAACCCATATGTCCCAAATCAGTCTATAAAGTCTCCTTCTGACTTACAAAGTCACAGGTCAGTGGGTGCAGAATCCCGGCACTGGCAGGGGTCTCCAAATGGCTCCTCGCTTCCAGGGCTCAGGGTCCATCAACAGCAGAAGCAACTCATTGCTGGCAGAGGTCTCCGTCTGGCCGTCCCAGCTTCAGAGGTCTGACCTCATGAGGGCAAAGTCATGTGGTCTCTCCGCCGGCTCCTCCAGCTTCTCAGATGCTGCCATATTTTCTTGTCCGTGATTCATCTACTCTGAAACTAACTCCCAACCACTAGGGAAGATAGCTTCTCAACTTCACAAGGGAAATATCGTGAAATTTCCCAGAAGTCTCAGGAGAAAGCCATGCCCACATAGAGGTCTCATTGGCTACTCAATGGCTATATCCAGATTAACAGGCTATACTCCACCCCTACATTTCAATCATAAAATTAACATAGCACATGACTGCCACAGCAAGGTAGAATTGGGGTCCTAATAATGGGTGTGAAGGGAAGCATGAAGAACTGGAAAATTTGTGTTTGTCGGTACTGTGCTGCGCCCTGGCTTTGTTCCTTCTTTGTGACCCTATTGTGAAGGAATGTCCAATTGCCAACTGATGGGCTTTGAGTGTCCAACCCCCATCATTTGCATCTATATATTTGTTTGTTTGTGTCTTCTGAAGCCTGATACTAATGACACTTATGATCACACAGGTTGGCATGCTTCTTCCACATTGGCTTTGTTGCTTCTTTGCTAGATGAAAACATTTAACTTCAAGTCTTTAAACCCCAGACAGTATATCTTTTAATAGCCGGTCACCATTAGCTTTCTTTACCATGTTTGCTTATACACTCATTTTGACTTCAGTGATTGTATTGGGAAGATGAGTTCACAGAATGCCAGCTGAATAGAACAAAGTGATCTTGCATTGAGGGAGTATTTGAGTAGAGATCCAATGCCTCTCTGCTACCTAAATACTTAACATTTAAATATATGTATATAGATCTATCCTCTATTGTTATATATTAATATATTTACATACCTATATTTACACCTCTATAAATGTCTTTTGCCTCCTAGTTCTTTCTCATATTTCTTTTTACTGTTCCATTATTATGTTAGACCTTCACTTAGCTCTCAGAAAATAATATATTTGAGTGAATCTGAAGTCATAATGCATAAAGATAGTACTTTGTAGGGCTTAAAATAACAGAGAAAGAGGGAACTAGATTAAATAAATAAATAAACTGCGTGTGTTCTCTTTTTAGGCTCCAGAAAGAAGAAAGCATCAGCC
Organism: Nesogale talazaci; assembly: GCA_004026705.1. Taxonomy (NCBI): domain Eukaryota; kingdom Metazoa; phylum Chordata; class Mammalia; order Afrosoricida; family Tenrecidae; genus Nesogale; species Nesogale talazaci. The sequence goes on along the minus strand of PVJH01005682.1, from coordinate 16,172 downwards.
CTCCTTGGGTAAGTAGACTCTTAAATTAAACTAAAGAAACAAACAAACAATCACACTTACTGTCAGCGAATCGATTCAGACCCACCGTGAACCTACAGGACATGGCAGAACTTCCTCTGTAGGTTTCTGAGACTGTGAATGCTTTGGGGAATAGAAAGTCTCATCTTCGTCTCATAGAACTGCTAGTAGTCTTGAACTACTAGCCTTGTGCTTAGCATAGCCGATGTATAACCCATTACTCCCAAGGGCGCTATACAGTTATCCTAGCTTCAAGAAATTCATACAGATACCCCCACCTAATTTACAATAAAGAAATGCAATATAAAAAAGAAGATCCAAGGATCAAATGCAGGTTGAATGAAGTCTCAAACCCTTGCTCCTTCTATTACTGTGGCACTTTCAACCACACACTGCTTCAGCATCATTAGTGATGTTGTGATTGGGATGAAAGTTTAAAAACAAGTAGGTTTCCCTTTAAGTTGTTCCTACATATCTTTGCTTCGTGACATTGACTGCAGTCCCACAATGTGACAGCACTCTTCCACTCCCTGCCGCCCCCCCCCCTTTGTTTCCTGCTTCCATCTATCCTTTCCGATCCCCTCCTAGCTTCTGGGCTTTTCCCTGGGAAAATAGGAGCTTTTGATTTCATGGTTGATTATTCTATAGGTGCTACCTCTCTGTGTACTGCATTGACATTCTTGTTTGCCATATAGGCTTGTCTATTGTTTGGTTGAAAGTCGGGTTTGAGGGCTGAGCCCCAGTGGTGTAGTGGTTGTGCACGGGACTGCGGCCCACTGGGTTGGAGGTTCAAATCCAGCAGCAAGGCTGGGCCTCCTACTCCCACCACCAGAGGGCAGTGATGCCAAAAAAAAACAACAAAAAAAAAAGTTGGGTTTGAGATTTAAAAGGTGTTTAAAGGCCATTGTCTGTGGAGATCCATCAGTCCCTATCAGAGCAATAACCCTGGTCTTTTTATTGTTTTAAAGTTTGTTCCACCTATTTTCCTCCCACTCTGTTCAGGACTTTCTATGGTGGTAGCTGAAGCACATTTCTTTCAATGCAGTGGCAGTTGTAGTTAGTTCTTCAGGTCTCAGAATAGTTAAGGTTGAGATTCATGTGGTCCATTAATACTTTAGACTCATAACTACATGCTTCTTAAAGACATTCTTCTCATATCATTTCAGTGAAAGTAACTAGAATCTTTAGGTAAAGTTTTAGACAGGAACAACAAGTGTATTCTTGAACAATTAGAGAGAGAGACAAATGCAGCATTTGCCCCAAAACAAAGCTCAGGGGGCAGAAGGAAGAAAGGAAGGAAACCCAGAAAAGGAATGGGAAGAGTGCAGTCACATTGTATCAAGTGTCATAAAGCAAAATCTTATGAATTGATGAATAAAAAAACAATTTTTTTTGGTTTTTTTTTTGGGGGGGTGGGCATCACTGCCCTCAGGTGATGGGCCTCAGGAGGCCCAGCCTTTGCTCCATGGAGCTGGAATCGAACCTCCATCCCAGTGGGCCACAGTCCCGTGCACAACCACTACATCACCGGGGCTCAGCCCAAAAAACCAATTTAGTATATAAATTTTCACCCAAATTTAAAACAACAAAAAACCAGTATGTTTATTTAAAACATGTTGTGCTCAAATTCCTGAATCTAATGCTTGACTCTGAAGAGTTAGATAAATTGAATAATTTCCCAAAATAATTTTAATCCTTCCCTCAAGTTGACAGTGTGATATACCTTAAAAAATCAGAAAATTTATATAGACAGAGATCCAAGAACCACTGGATAAACAATAAAAGAGAATTAGCCACACAAAAGAAAACCAACCACCAGAAATAAGAACAAACAGCATATTAGTGTACAAGGTCCTGAAAGACTTCAGAAATTGAAAATATCAGAGAAATACATGAACTAGCTCTGTTTACTATGTTTGTAGAAATACAATGGCATGAAAGTAATGAGCAAGGAGAAAGACACAATTAAAAATAATAACCACATGCAGCTTCTAAACATGAAAATGGTAGTAGTTACATAACCTCCTGTCAACTTGTGGAGGGGTGGAGTCTAGTCTGTCAATTAGGCCAGAGACAATGAGGTCTCTGGGCATGGTCTCCGGAGGATTCTGGGGACTTCTGTCTTCCTCCCAGGAGGTGGGAAACACCTCTGCTTGTCTTGCTTGTTCTCTGCTTGTCTTGCTGCTAACAAGCCACATGGAGCTACAGTGTGGCAGCCAGAGCCCTGGTGCTCAAGTCACCAGGTGGAAGCCCTGCCAGTGCTGGGATATTGCGACTGCCACTGGATCTACAAGACTTTCCACCACCAGCTTGTGACCTTTTTGCATTTGGCATCATTGCATGTTTTTCATGAGTCTGAAGAGGAATTTATAGATGGATATCAAACTTATGGGTTGATATCAGACTTATGGACTTGATCTGGACTGAACTGGGATGTTTTCTTAATATACAATTACTCTTTATATGAAGCTCTTTCTTATACATATTTGAGTATCTGGATTTGTTTCTCTAGTCAACCCAGAGTAACACAAAAATGCACGAAATGATACTTAAAACTCAAAGGATTAAGAGACATATTAGATTCAGCTGGCAAGAATTGATAACTAGAGTATGATTCACACTTACTCAATGCCGTCAAGTCAACACTGACCGACTCACAGTGACCCTATTGGACAAAATAGAACTGCCACTGCGGGTTTCTAAAGCTGTTCATATTAATGGGAGCAGGAAAACCCCATCTCCTTCCGGTGGAGTCATGGATAGGTTTGAGATTTTGCTTCAGCAGTTAGCAGCCCAACGTATTTCTATGGGCCCAAAGACTTGACTTTGGCTAGAAAATACATTTCTGGAACCGTTTGCTCCATCTAAACAGCAAGAGAGAGACAGAGAGAGAGAGAGAGAGAGAGAGAGAGAGAGAGAGAGAGAAGAGAGAGAGAGAGAAAAGAGAGAGAAAGAAGTCTAATTAGTAGGGAAAACGTTACAAATGGAAGAAAACACAGAGAGGTGGTTGAATCTGTGTGAGGGCACACTGAACTATTGTGCAGACAACTAAGGAAATGAACTGTTCAGAGCATTCACATGGTAAAATGTGAGGATGGTGTTCAGTTTTTGCCAATGGATCCTCTATATTCTATACACAAGAACCACTGATGTATACATGGGATGTTGTTATCCAGAAAGTATTGAAGAGATTTGACACTTTCCCTCAAGCCTATATTGATATTGCTGTTCCAGAGAAAGGGTCCTCATGGGATTTTTATCCTATGACTATTTTTTGTGTGATATATACTTTTAATTGATCAAAATCTGAGGGTTACTAGAAAATATTTTGAAAGATTGTCATGAAATAATGTGACAATAGGTTCTTCCACCTATATTCTAAATTGATCATTAACTTTTCTTCTGTCAAAATTGTTTTTAAAAATAAATCATTTTATTGGGGGCTCGTATAACTCTTATCATCATCCATCCATCCATTGTGTCGAGCACATTTGTACATTTGGTGCCATCATAATTCTCAATACATTTGTTTTCTACTTGAGCCCTTGGTATCAGCTCCTCATTATTCCCCCTTTCTATTCTCCATCCTCCCTCTCTCCCAAACTCTTGCTAATTTATAAATTATTATTATTTTCTGTCATATATTATTGTCTAATTTCCAGTGTCAAAATTACTTTTCTTTTTTTTTTTTTTTTTTTTTTTTTTTTTTTTTTTTTTTTTTTTTTTTTTTTTTTTTTTTTTTTTTTTTTTTTTTTTTTTTTTTTTTTTTTTTTTATTTTATTTTTTTTTTTTTTTAGGCATCACTGCCCTGGTGGTGGGAGTAGGAGGTCCAGCCTTTGCTCCTGGGAGCCGGAATCAAACCTCCATCCCAGTGGGCCGCAGTCCCGCGCACAACCACTACGCCACCAGGGCTCAGCCCAAAATTACTTTTCATAACTCTGTTCTCCTCAGCTGCAAACTGAGACAATAGTTAATAACCAGAATATAGTATATTAAACAGAAATCAAATTGACTGTGTGGGAAGAGATATAGAAGTCCAATATTTTGGAAGATAATAATAATTATAACAAAGCAAAAAATTCTCTAAAATTAATTGTGGTGATGATTTTGTACTTATTTTTAATATGTTTAAATGACCGTATTGTATGATATGTGAATTATATGTCACTAAAAAGAAGCTCAATATCATAGGCCAAATTAAGGCTAGGAGACAGTTGTGGAGCAAACCATCAATTGCTCATATGCAACTTCAGGTTAAGACTGAAGGAAAAAAGTATATAAGAACCAAAACACTGTCTTCAGCATGTAGCATTTGAATTTAAAGTGCATCTCAAGAAGAGATATGATACATTGAGCACTAATTTCCAAAAACCAGAGTTGTGGATGATATTAAGGATAATACATGTGGAGAGAGTAAAGGTCATTATAAAGAAAGCAAAGGTAGATAAGTCCAATGGGTGTCATAAGAGATTCTGAAACTGTTCCCAAATGCAGAGAAGTTTAAGTTACTGGAGGAAATTAAATAAAATTGCTGAACAAAACATTTCAAGGGAGGTTTAAGAAGACAGAGTAAAGTATTATAATACAATGTGCAAAGACCTGGAGGTAGAAAAACCCAAATTTCTCAAGCTGAAAGAAATTAAGAAAAAATTCAAGCCTTGAATTGCAATATTAAAAAATTCTATAGGCAAAATATTGAAAGATGCAGGAAGTGTCAAAAGAAGATGTAAGGAGTACACAGTCACTGTACAAAAACAATAACACTGGAAAATGTTCACCATTTCAGGAGATAGCACATGATTAGGACCAATGGTATTCAGGGAAGAAGTCCAAGTTGCACTGAAGGCTTTCGGCCACAACAAGACTCCTGGAATTGATGCTATACCAATTGAAATAAAAGATAATTACCAAACTTACCTACTGGAAGAGATCCATATTTGTGGCCATTCAAAGGAAAGCTGATCCAAGAGAATGCAGAAATTATCAAACAATATTGATATCACATCAACTAAAATTTTGCAGAAGATAATTTAAAAACATTTACAGCAGTAAATCAACAGGGAACTGATGGAAATTTGATCCACATTTAGACATCATTGCTGACATCACATAGATCTAGCTGAAAAAGTGGATACTAAAAAGATGTTTACTTGTGTTTTATCAACTATGTACAGATATTCAAATGTGTAGATTATAACAAAGTATGGTAACATTACAGCCAATGGGAATTACAGAACACTTAATTGTGTTCAAATGGAACCTATACATAGGCCAAGAGGTAGCTGTCTCACCATAACAAGGAAATAATGATTGTTTAAAATTAGGATAGGTCTGTATCAAGGATGTAGCCTTTACCACGATGATTCAATCAGTATGCTAAGCAAGTAATCAGAGATACTGGACTATCTGAAGAAGACTATGAAATCAAGATAGGAAGGAAGCTCATTTAGAACCCATGATAGGTTCGGGGGAGGGGGGTGCCAGGGGTGGGGGGGAAGAACCTATGATATGCTGGTGAGCAGCCTTGTTTGCAGTAAGAAAACAAAATCTTCATCACTGAACTAATGGACAACATAAAGATTAAAGGAGGAAAAAAATGAAAGTTTTCATGAATTTATTTTGTTGGGATCTATAGTCAGTACTCATGGAAACAGCAGTCAAGAAGTCAACATGTTGAATTAGGCAAATATGCACAAGAAATATGTTTATCTATTTATTTTAAGGCCTTTATAAAGAGTTAAAAGACAAAGATGTCACTTTGAGAACAAAGATGCACCAGTCCTCAGTCATGACATTTTCAAATGCCTCAAAAGCATGTGAAAGCTGGGCTGTGCATAAGGAAGGCAGGAGGGGACTGTGGCATCAGGTTTGGAGGAAGGTGCATTTACAACTTGTGAGTGGCTGATGACATGTTTGCTTACTGAAGCACTTAGCAGTGAAGCGTTAAGATAGAAAATGACACTGTTTGACACTTTCGGTATGGTTTGCACCTCAACATAAAGGAAACAAACATCCTCACAACTGGAACAAAAAGCAGCCTCGTAGTAAACAGAAAATACTAAAGTTGTCAAGGATTTCACTCTTTTTGAATCTACAATCAACACTCAAGAGAGCAAGCAACAAACAAACAAGCAAAATCAAATGACATATTACACTGGGAAAATAGGATGCAAAAGATTTCTTTCAAGTATTACCAAGCAAAAATGATACTTTGAGAACTAAGGTTAAACTGACCGAAGCCATAGTATTTTCAATTGCCTGACATGCATGCGACAACCAACACTGAATAAAGAAGGCAAAAGAAATGATGTCTTGAAATTATGGTTGCCAGAAGAGCAAACTAATCTGTCTTGGAAGAAGTATAGTCTGAATGTTGTTTAGAAGTGAGGGGAGAGAGAGACTTCATCTCTCCTACTTTGGACATGTGTTCAAAATGCCCAGTCCCTTAAGTAAGTCCACAGGAATGAAGCACACCAACCTGTGTGATCCAAAGATTGTAAATAAGACAATTCACTGACGTAAACTTTCTGAGAATGCTCTCTGTTCGTTGACCAGAGGTGTGAATCCTCTTGCTATCAGAGAGAATGTATTAGATTATGGATTAATTAATAATTAAAAATAAAATAAATGGATCGATGCAGATGTTGTTCTTGTTCGGTCCCTTCTAGCCTGTTCCAACTCATAGCAACACTCTGTACAACAGAATTGTGATAGGCAAGCTTGTCGTGCAACATGGCCAAAGAAGATAGGTAGGTCTGTTGTGACAACATGGCCAATGAATACATGTAAGATCAATTGAAGGGTGGAGATAGAAATGGCTCCGCAAGCCCCACCCTTGCCTTCTTGCTCTTGGATCTTCAGACCAGCAGGCCACCTTGTTCGTCCTGTGCCTTGATCTCTAAGCAACACTACCCGTGGGACAACTAATCTGTGAACTGTGTTGCTGCAAGCCCTGTTTTGCCACACTCCTGGAATATACATCTCTTGAGCTGGGGACTGTTGGACTCTGTCATCTGGCTGACTGTTGGTGACCTGCTTTGCTATTTGCTGCTTGTGACTGGATAGTTTGAATTGAATTGCTCTACAGAGGACTGCTCAGCGACCCTCAAGAATCCAAGGACTGACAGTCTTCTAGCTGTCTCACGCAAGTGAGTTGCACCGAGCCATTTGTATTGCTTTGTAGATTAGTTAACTGTTTATTCCTCATTTTATCTATCCTTCTATCTATATAAATATATAAAGAGAATTACTAGTGTCCTGGTTTTGTTTCTCTAGAGAACCCTGCCTGACACAAGGATGAAATGTCATCCTCACTATGTTATGTTTGAGCCCATTGTGGTGGTCATTGTATCACTCCATTACATCGAGAACTTCCCCTTCTCCCACAGCCCCACTATTTTACCAAGGGTGACGTCCTTTTCCAGGCCCTCATCTTTCCTGACCATGTGCCGAAAGTACATGAGACAAAGTCTCGCCATTCTAATAGATACAGTTAATACATAATACCTTATGATTTGTTCTCCCTTTTGACCCATTTTAAATTTGTTCTAGTTTTTATTATTTTCTGCTTTCTTTTAGATTTTCTGTTTAATTTTGTTACTGTTATAGATGAGGTAGTTTTTCTATAGAGATGATAGCTAGATTAATAATTTCTTGGGGTTATAGTAGAAAGTTTGTGGGAAAAGGAGGGCGCTAATAACAATTAGTGCAGGCATGAAGAAAATGCTCTAAATGGATTGTGATGATGACTATACAGCTCTTTTTTAGTATATTGAAACCATTGACTTGTATGGCCATAAGATTGTTAAAATAAAATAAAAGCAACAAAAGTTCTGGTCCCTGGAGCAGGATATAATGACTGGGGAAGTACATGGTCAGAAAACCCTCGCAGAGATTTACTGATTCAGTTGCTGCAGCAATGTGCTCCCATAACAATCGTGAGGATGGCAAAGGACTGGGCAATGTTTGTTCTGTTGTCCAGAGGGTTTCTGAGGCAGAACTGATTTAACAGCATCTAAAAACAACAGCAGCAACTCTGTCAAAGTTTCAGTTTTAAACAAATCCTTCTTAATCCAAATGAGACACTAATTGTAGAATGTTCAGTCGCATATAAAATTTTTGAATGCCTCCTATATTGGTGTGGCACATTAAGCCATTGTAAAAGAAAAATTCAATTGGCTAATCATGAATAGGAAAAGTGAAACTAGCGTCTTACTTCAGAACATAAGAAAAAAACAAATAGACGCTATTAAGACAAGTCCAATTTAAGGCAATCTCACAGGGATCAGAATAAGGCTGTTCCATCAGGTTCAATGTCTGAGTTTTCAGAATTGGGCCATACAGACAAAATTTAAAGTCAAGATTAAATAGTATAAAGTTAAAAGTAAGAGTATAAGTATTCAAAAGAAAATGTAGTAGGGGGATCTTCAACTTATTTTTGTATTGGAAAGACTCTTTTAGTTGTGTGTCTTGAATACAACTAGGTGTCTTTAAAGAATAGAAATGCATTTTCTTACAGTTCTAAAATCCAAACCAGGGCTTTAGCTATGTTGGTTCTTTCAGTGGACATTTCACTTCTGGTGCCTGCTGGCCATGTTCACCCTTCTTCCTTTGCTATGTATCTGGGTCACCTTCCCCGGTGTGCCTATGTGTGTATCTTTCTTTCTTTACTTATGCCTAACCACTCAAAAGAGATTAGGTTTAAGACCCACCTGATTCTGGTATGAGTTCATAAATTTCCAAGCATGGTCATATTTACAGATATATTTCCCACCTTTCTTTTCAACTAAACTAACTGCAAGATTGTTGCTTCAAACAAACAGGCTAGAGGATGAGACTGCTCCCCTAAAAATGTACAGTCTCTGGAACCTTACAGAGGTCACGAGGAGGTGGAATCCAGTCAATGCCAGTAGATGTTTGACTTAAATTAGAGATTTGACTACAAAAATAATTAAATATATATGGAAAGATATATAATTGAAAAGATAAATAATGAATATATTTATAGCATCTATAACAAAGTACAGGCTCTGGAGTTGGATTCACGTGTTAGGTCACATATACAGTGTCTCTAGTATATGTATAAGAAAGAGTTTTATATAAAGAAGCGATTATATTTTGAGAAAACATCTCACTCCAGTCCAACTAAAGTTCCTAAGTCCGATACTCATCCATAAATCCCTCTTTAGACTCACAAAGCCACATGCAATGATGCAGTGGGCGCAAAGTGTTGTGCACTAAGGATGGTAGAAGCATCTCCAGGGAAGTTCCCAGCGTGGTGAAGGTGAAGGTCACGAGATAAGGGGAAACTCTCAGGACTCTCCTTATGAGAAGACCACACACCCAAGGAGTCATCATCAAGCTGTGGCCTGATGATTGACAGACTAAGCTCCACACATTTATATATCTTCAAGTTGACATGAAACTATGTGATTACCACAAAAACCAATTATTATCACATTCCAGTCTTTGGCCTTAAGCAAAGTTGGGCCTGATATTTTTGAAAAATTCAGAATGCCAACTGTGGAAGAAAGAAGTGACAGTTGCTTCTACTCTGCCAATATGGTTACTATAAGAAAGAATCAACTCAGTGCAATAAGGTCCTTTATGTGGGTTTGTTTGTAGGAATTAAAAATAGAGACTTAGAAAGAATGAGAGTGAGACCACTGAAATGAATCATATTAAAAGGTCCAGGATAAAGTGGGAGACAAATGTGGAACAGAACTCAAAACCATACAAATGCCCAGCTTATCGGCTAGATTGAGACGTCCCAAGACTCGGATCCTTTGTCATCCTCATTTCTGGAACTGAATGTTCTCCCGTCTTAGAAGAGCAAGCCATTCGGGAACAAAGGGACAACATTCATCCAACAACAAAGTTCAGAGGCTTAGGGGAAGAAGAGCAAGAAACAGGAAACACAAGCTAAAAGGGCTTGGTAATTAACAATGGTACATTGAGGAAACTACCATGGATGAGTTGAAACAAAGCGTGTGTGAATTATTGGATTAAAACTAATGATCTGCCCTGTAACCTTTCATCTAATTCATAATAAAAAACTAAGTCAAACTTCTCCAGGTATCTAATGGATAGGTAATTATCTGTGTGCATTAATTATTTTATGTAAAAGTAGGTTTCTGTATCGTGTCTATGGACACGGGAAGAGTGTAAGACTAAGAGAAATGGGATAAATCAGAATTTACTCTACAGCAGTGGATTTGGCTTGGGAGGGGCTTATATCATAAATATTTTTATTATTTCTTTTTAACTAATACAGACAGGTCCTGGGTTAAGGCTGAGATTTGTCTCCAAGTTTGTCTTTAAGATGAATTTGTAAGTAAGTCAGAACATGTCTTCAACACTTCTTATTTAGCATCAGTTAAATGTTTATCTTCATTTATAGTATGTATTTTATCTTTCTATGCATATAAAACACTTAAGAAACTAAGAATCTATATGTGCAAATACAGTAGACCTTTGAACAACATGGGTTTAGACTGTGTGAACCCAGTTGTCTATATGTATATTTCCCCCCTTATGTCTACTACTGTAAATATATTCCCGGGCATGTGTATTTGCTTGTGCCTTCTAAGGAACTTCTTTTGCCCAGATGGAAATCTGAATTCATATTAATCTAAGACTGAATCAACCAATGTTGAATTCTAAAATACAATGAGGTCAGAGGCATGTGGCATGAATCTTCAGGTAGTTGAATGTGAACTGAAAATTTACCATCTGGTGGGAGGCATCTTAAAGAAACAACCATGTTCTGTCAGGCATAAATCTAAGAAAACTGGTTGATTTGTTAGTTCTTAGATTGTTGTGGTCACAATTTGCTCCTCCTCTTACACGCCTCTACTGAAATTGCCCATTTTACAACCTCGTGCCCTTAGAATGTATCTTCCTAGCTAACACTGCTCAGATCGAGTCAAGTGATTTAGGCAACCATATTGTTTGCTTCGTTTTTTTTTTTTTTAAGCACCTTGTATTAAAGAATCGGTTGCAGATATGAAAGTACCATAGACTCCCAAAAGAATAAACAGGTCTGTCTTGACAGAAGTACAGCTAGAATTCTTAGAGACAAGGTGGCAAGCCTCTGACTCCCCTAGGTTAGATATGTTCTCAGGGGAGACCAGTCCCTGATGAAGAACACGTTTGGGGACATAGCAGGGCAGCGAACAAGAGGAAGACTCTCAATGAGATGCATGGACAGACCCTGTGGCTGCCCCGCCGGGCTAGGCCGTAAGAGCCAGCGTGAGGCTGGCTCTCACAGGACCAGCAGTCTCTTGCTGTTGTAGCGGGCTTCCTATGAGTTGCAGGTGACTCGGAGCTGTGTGACGACATACATCCTGTTTGGTAGAGAGGGACTGAAAAAAAGAACAGCTTGACATGGAGCAGGTCTGGAGAGCCACCTGTCTAGTTAGACAACATAAGGTTGTTAGCTCTTAGAGCTAACCTGGTCATCACTAGCAAGAGCTGGACATTGTAAATGTGTGGACGAGCAGCGGTGGGGCCAAGTGGAAGATCCATGGAGAATTAACCTTCTTCTCCCCCATCCCAAAGCATTATTTTCATCAATCCCTCAAGCTCTCCAAGAATCACACAATCTTAGTAAGATAATGTACCCGGTATAAAGCTCGTTTGAGCACCTTCTGCTCACCAGATTTTCTTCCCAGACCGTGCCCATGTAGAAACTCTGGGGTCACACTTGCAGTCTGCAAAGTCAAAGCTTGGTAGATGACCTGCCTCAGTTCACAGACATCTCTATTTGCCACTGCTATCTCTCCTTTCAATGATTAGCTCAAGAAGGGAAGCATTTCGGAGTTTAATAAAATAAAACAGAATCCTGGTAGTTAAAATTATGGTGGAAGTGATGAATATCTGTTACTATTTGGTATAGACCAAATGAGAAGATATATAAGGAGAATGTAGATTCAATATCATCACTGAAATCGGTCTAGAATACAGAACCTCAGTCAAGTCTTTCAATTTAATATCTGTGGTACAGTGAACTATTTCATATGATCCTTCTGGTCAGAGTCTTTGTAACTCCCACCAAATGACTGGGTGGGACCTTGCAAATCAGTTATATAAGACTCTAACAAAGGGATGTGTCAGTTTTGCCATCTCACTTGATTGAGCCTGAATCATCTCAGAAACAAGAACAGGGGATCTCAACACCATCAAGAAAGAAGAGCCAGCAATGGAGTATGTCCTTTGGATCCCAAGATTATGTTGAACCTTCTCATATCAGGAGTCAGGAAACATTCCAATGCAAACATGATGGAAAAGCAGTGCTTAGAGACAGCAAGAGCATGCGAGAGCAGCAGGCCTCCTGGTTTATGATGTGAATGAAGCTGAGGGCCTTCAGGCTGAAGGCTTGATGGCAAAGTGCAGTTCTTTGGGCACTAAAAAATCAGGTTGTTTGCTGACCCATGAAGTTCAGGTTGAGTGCTTTGGGGGTAAGTTGTGGGTAGAAAGTTGTGTTCTTTGAGTATTTATAAGCAACACTAAGAAATCTTTGTAACAGTTACTTGTGTTTTATTGACTATGCACAGGCGGATCCCAGAATAATTTATTTAGCTTATTCTGAACCTGAACTTAAACCAAGAAGCAGGAGTTTGAACAGAGCAAGCAATTACCTCATGGTTTGAAATGAGAAAAGGTGTGCTTCAGGGTTGCATCCTTTCACCGAACTTATTCAATCTGCTGAGCAAATCATCCAAGAAGCTGGACTACACGAAGAATGTAGCACCAGGTAGAGAGGAAGGCATATTAACAACCTGTGGTAGGCAGATGACAAAACCGTGCTTGCTGAAAATGAAGACAACTGGAACCCTTATTGTTGAAGATCAAAGACTATATATAGTCTTTAGTACGGATGACAGCGCAACAGAAAGAAAACAGACACTCTCACAACTGGGATAATAACATCATGATAAACAGAAAGTATTTAAGTTGTCAAAGATTTCATTGTTCATATATCCATATGTGTAATATAATAACTCCATACATTCATAAAATATATAATATAATAAATGCCCCAAAGAGCAGCAGTCAAGGAACTGAATGACATATAGCAGCAGTCACATCTGCTACCAGCTCACTGCTAAGGAGTGATGCCGCCTCCTGGCCACCCTTTAGAAGAGGGTAGGACTGCCCTGTTAGTTTCTAAAACTGTAACTGTTTATGGGAGGAGAGGGCTGCATCGTTCTCTCTTGGAGCGGCTGAGAGTTTCAAACTGCTGACCTTCCATGCCCAAGCCAAGACCTCTTTAAAGTATTGTCAAGCCAATATGTCACTTTGAGGACTAAATTGTATATTTTAGTCATGGCACTTTCAATCACCTCATATGCATGTAAAAATTAGACAGTGAATAAGAAAGAGTGAAGAAGATGATGCCTTGGAATTATGATGTTGGCAAAGAATATGGAATAGGCCACAAGCTGCCAGAAGAACAGGCAAATCTGTTGATGAGCCAGTCAGGGTACAGTACAGCACTGATGAAACAAGCAACATTCCTCTACTTCTCTAGCGCTTCTCTCTCCCCCCACTATCATGACCCCAATTTTTTGCCTGACAAATCTGCATGTACACTGGTACAGGTAAGAGTTCTTGACCCAGGGAATCCAGGACAGAGAAACTGCACAGGAACAATAATGAGAGTAGTGACACCATGAGGGTAAGAGGAAGGTGGGAGAAAGGGGGAACTGATTACAATGACTGACATATAACCTACCCCCACCCCGGGGGACGAACAACAGAAATGTGAGTGAAGAGAGACAGCGGCCTGTGTAAAATATGAAAATAATAATTCATAAATTATCAAGGGTTCATGACGGAGGGAGGGTGAGGAGGGAGGGGAAAATGAGCTGTTACCAAGAGCTCAAGTAGAAAGAAAATGCTGTGAAAAGGATGATGGCACCATACATACAAATGTGCTTGACACATGGATGTATGATTGTTATAAGAGTCCCCCATAAAATGATTAAATTTTTTAAAAATCTGTCTTGGTAGAAGTACTCCTTAAAAGCAAAGATGGATGACCTTCCACATTGAAGCCTGGTGGGGTAGTTACAACACATCGGGCTGATAACTGCAAAGTCTGCGGTTTGAAACCACCCTCCAACCTGCCGAAGAAATATGGGGCTTTCTACTCTTTAATAAGATGGAGCCACAAAACAGAAGCAAAGATGGTGAGCTCCAGCTCCGTGTGCTTTGACAATGCTGTGAGGACAGACGAGACCCTGGAAAGGAAGGTCATGTGAAAGGGTGGCTAAGAAGCGGACAGCTTCGATGAGCTAGATTGACCCATGGATGCACCCATGGGCTCGCAGCTTAACCGTCATCAGGCTGGCCCAGGAGCAGGCCTTGGTTTCTCGTGTTGCCCGTAGCGTCGCTCGGACGGGGAACCGACTGAGTGGCTCTGAACGACAGCAGCAGGCTCTCTGGAGATCAGGACCTTCCTGCCCAAAGTGTGCACCTCGAAACTCCTGTCTCCAAGGACCCCCGGTCACACACATTTCATGGTTAAACACTGTACTGTAATTTTTATCAGAAGGCTTCTATAATTCATGGGGAAATAGATATAAAGGATAACGGAGTTTCTCTGCAAACTTTCTAAAGGCCTCCTGTTTGGGGAGAGTCACGGTCCATAGTAGTGTGTACTTGTTTCTAAGAACCCCCTTTTCTACAGTCGGAGTATTCCCACCCATACCAAATTTACTCCTCCCCCAAAATTCTCACGCTGGGAAGGTACATTGACATCTTAAAAACTGTACCTTAGCACATAGTACAAGAACCGTCTCCGGAGCGCTGCCATGACGCGAGCGCCCACTCTTCAGTGGTCCTTCCCTTCCACTCCTGCCTATGTCACAGTCTAGGCTCTCTACTCCTGGAGGATTGGTTCTCGGGCCAGGTCTCTAGCTGAGCCTACCACTGCTTCCTTCTATCTGTCCCTAGGTGTCACAGAAGTAATTCCCTCCAGAAAACTTTGCCTAACCGCCTCGGTGGTTCCCCAGCATTCCATTCTTGCCCATTTCATGTGCCCTTTGCACATCGTCTCTGACAGTAATTATCTACTTATGAATCTCTCTCCCTTGATAGAGGGTGATCCTTTTGAAGGCAGTGATTATGTATTATTATTATTATTATGCACGGTTGCATCTCCAGCATAAGCACAATACTTGGCATTTAATAAGAACTGAAATGAAATAAGTAGTTCCTAGCCATGTAGCAGATGCCCACAAATGTTTCCCATAAATATTGGTTCCATCAGAAGCAGGTTTCCTTCAACTACAAGGCATACATGTAAAGATCTGTGAATATATAATCAACCCCTCGGATGGTGATTGTATAGCTGATGCATTCGATGAATTGTTTATTCACTCTGCCTTCAAAAATTAGTGTTCCTTTTACTGCTTTGATAACACATACAATTCTATTGCTTTATAAATTTGAGCAGTTGATTCAGGGTTTCTTGACTTTTCATTGAGTTTCTTATTAAACTAAATTGTACAGATGAACAGAACTGCGTGGGCAACAAAAAGAGGATGTGGTTAAGGATTCCCTGGATTGGCTTATAAAAGGATACATCAAATTAAATTAATGCTGACCCAGTAGCCTCTGTCAAAGCCTGCTGGTCTATGGAAATAATCATAAGTAGCATATGTGCTGGTTGGAGCAGAGAAGAATATCCCAGATGGTTCTGTTACGTCTGATTTTTAAACAGTCAGACTCTCAGAGAAGGGGGAAATCTGATATCCTGGTCGTTTCCAATTTCTGTCCTAGAAGAGCAACTAAAGTTGTTTTTATGCTCTCAAGAATCCTGACTGATAAATACTGCTTACTTCACTTATAAGACTCATCAGCTTCTTAAAATTGGACACTGGTAGATGGCTACTAAAAATAATGCTAAAGGTTCTTTTTTAAAAAATATATTTTCCCCCTAAGGTCTCACTTTTTTTTCCAATCATTTTATTAGGGGCTCATACATCGTTTTTCACAATATATAAATAAGCATACTCATCAAGCACCCTCACATGTCCACTTCTATTATTGTTCTCCAATCGTCCACCTTTTTCCCTTTAGCCCCTAGTATCGGCTTATCCATTCCTTCCCCTCTTCCCCTGGTCTCTCCTCCCCTCCAACCCTCAATA